>MU376395.1:0-36257 GCA_022495205.1 Hypoxylon sp. FL1150 | reverse complement strand
TTTAAATTTTATTAAATATTTATAAATAATTTTTAAATAAAAAATTTATAAATTAAAATTTAATTTTTATTATTTAAAATAAAACGAAAAAAATACTATATATATAATAAAATTAATTCAAATAATATAATAAATTATAAATTTTAAATTTATTAAAAAATTAATTAAATTATTTAATATTTATTTATAAATTATTAAATTTTAATAATAATTTTAAATATAATTCTTATATATTTACGTAATTAATTTTAATATTTAAAATTTTTATATAATTTATTTAATTATTAATAATTAAAATTTTTCATAACGTTTAATTTTAATATTTTAATGCTTTATAATATAATAATTTTATAATTATTTATATTATATTATATTTTTTTTAATTATTATATTAATTTTAATAGTTTTTATTTTTAATAAATAAATTTAATAATTTTTATAATATTATATTATTAATTTAATAATTATTAATACGCTAGTTATTAATTTTAATTAAAATATATTTATTTTCGTTTTATTAAATTATATAATAATAATAATAATATTATTATTTTTAATTTTAAAATTATAAATATTATTTAACGAATTATTATTAAATTATTTTTATTAATTTATTATTAATATTATTTTTATATATAATTATTAAATTATTTTTAATTAAATTATTTTTAATTAAATTATTTTTAATTAATTATATTTATTTATTATTTATAATTATTTTTATTAAATTATTTTTAATAATTATTTTTATTTAATTTATTTTTATTAATATTTTTAATTCGAATATTATGAAATATAAAAATTAAATATAAAAGATTAAATATTATAAGAAATTTAGATTATTAATGACTAAGCGGGCTATGTAAAAACTTTATATATTAAAATTAATTACGTAAATATATAAGAATTACATTTTATAAAATTATAAAATTATTATTAAAATTTAATATATGCTTTTTTAATAATGAAAAAAACTAATATTTTCGTTAATATTAATATTTTTAATTAATATATTTTTTTAATTAATTTTCTTAATTTATATTTTAAATATATTTTTTTAATTTATATCGTAAAAATATAATTATAATAAAATATTTAAATTAAAAATATTAAAAATATATTTAAAAATAATATTATTATTTATTAATAAAAATAAATTATTAAAAATAATTATAAGCGATAAATAAATATAATTAATTAAAAATAATTTAATAATTATATATAAAAATAATATTAATAATAAATTAATAAAAATAATTTATTAATGATAATTTATTAAAAATAATTTAATAATAATAATTAATAAAAATAATTTATTAAATAATATTTATAATTTTAAAATTAAAAATATTAATATTATTATTATTATTATTTAATTTAATAAAATAAAAGTAAATAAATCGTAATTAAAATTAATAATTAATATATAATAATTATTAAATTAATAATATAAATATTATAAAATTAATAAATTTATTTATTAAATATAATAAATTATTAAATTATTATAATAATTAAATAAATATAATATAATATAAATAGCCGTAAAATTATTATATTATAAAATATAAAAATTAAATATAAAAAATTAAATATTATAAGAAATTTAAATTACTAATAATTAAGCGGGTTACGTAAAAATTTTATATATTAAAATTAATTATATAAATATATAAAAATTATATTTTATAAAATTATAAAATTATTATTAAAATTAAGTTTTTTTATTCGCATTTTTAAAAACTCTTATCGGGCTTTTATTTATATCCGTATATATCTTTAAATTAAAGCGATAAGATTTTATTTATAATTATTAAATTTATATTTAAATAATTTTACGAAATTAATTTTAAATTTTAAATAATTAATATTATTTAATTATTAATTTAATTATAATTTAAATGAATTAAATTATATTATTATATAATATTTAATTACGAAATTATTTAAATATAAAAAAATTTAATATAAAAATTTAATTATTTAATATATTTTAAATTATAATTAATAATATAAATATTTATATATTTAATATTTAGATTTTAATAATTTTAAAAATACTTTTTATATGAATTTAAAAATAATATTATTTGAAAAATATTAAGATTTAAAATTAATTTAAGATTTTTTATAAATTCTTTTAATTTATTTATAAAGAATTATATGGGTTAAAATTATTAAATATTTAATAAAATTATATCTTACGATTTCTAAAAAAATAATTATATAATAACTTTTTTATTTCAAAATATTTTAAATTTAATATCATTTAAAAAAAAAATATTACATTATAATATAATTTAATTTATTTAAATTATATTTAAAATAATTATTAATTGATTTTAATTATATAAAAATTAAAATAGATTTTATGAAATTATTAAGTTGTAAATTTTTTAGATAGAAATGAAATTTTATCGCCCCCGATTTTAAAATGTATATAAATGCAAATAAAAGCCCGATAGGAATTTTTAAAAATACAAATAAAAAAACTCTTAAAATTTAATAAATATTTATTAATATATTTTATTATAATTATATTTTTATAATATAAATTAAAAAAATATATTTAAAATATAAATTAAAAAAAATTATTAATTAAAAATATTAATATTAATAAAAATATTAATTTTTTTTTATTAAAAAAATATATATTAAATTTTAATAATAATTTTAAATATAATTTTCATATATTTATATAATTAATTTTAATATTTAAAACTTTTATATAACCCGTTTAATTATTAATAATCGAAATTTTTTATAATATTTAATTTTAATATTTTAATATTTTATATAAATTATATATATAATATATAATTAATATATTTAATTTTAATAATTAAATATTTAAAAATTTAATTATTATTTTTATTATTTAATTATAATTATATTGAATTTTTATAAATTATTTGAATATAAATGGTAATTTTAGTAATAGGGTATAAAAATCGGAGCTAACGGATAAATCTATCCTATTAGTATACATAGTAAACCCATTGTCTTAAGGGAGATTTGGTGAATCGCTCTTGATCTCGACGATGTTAACATCAGACGATTTCCAATAAGCAAAATCCCTACCGCCTACCGGACCCGGGTGACTGAGCGTGAGCCTACCCAGCGCCGATGAAACACGCCCGGATCATCTTAAGACTCGAGGCCCAGCCGTATATGGGATCGCTAACCAGGTTTACCATTTCATTCCACCATTGTCCCCCGAGTTTCATCGGCTCTTTCGCAATGTTCCGATGGGAGTATGCGGATTGGAGTACCAACACGTCGGGTCCAACAGAAGCTTTTCGGGAGTCGATTCCGTAGGGCGTTTGATATTGCCGAGGTACCTCTTAAGACAGGCCCATAAGGCACTGGCCTCTAGCCTTGTTCTCGGGATTAATCTCGCATTGGTCAATAGAGCTCAAACAACTGACGGGCATTCAGATCCTCCTATTGTTCGTTCTGTCTGCATTGGGTTGCATTTCGCATTGCTATCAATGCACTCTAGAAATGACGATTTTCCTCCCCTTCCTTTACCTTAGGTACCTTAGGTAGGTACCTAGGCAGACAAGCTTCGAGTTCACGGAGCAGGCCGGCGCAGGCAGGTAATTTCCCCCCGCTTATTCCGTATTCCGTATTGTCATTCAGACCAAACCTTGCCCTACCACTTCCCAACTATTGACAACCTAGGGCAAACACCATAAAACTTGTTGCAGCGACCAAGACCTACCAAAGAAGCATACCTAATCCATCTAGCGGTCAGATAATCGTCTGCAAGTGGATACTGCTATTACCGGCAAGGCCGCTCAAGTCGGCCTGGTGGGTGCCCTAGCTGAGGTCACCGAAAGATGTCGGATGCAATCCGGTAGAAACTTCTCGCCACGAAATTCGTATCGACAGGCTCTGCGGCTCCCTCGCGTTGTTTCCCGTGTTGAGCCAATCGAACCACCATCGTCGGCCGTATACCGTCCAGCATATCGAGGCGCGTCTCCGTAGCACTAATGGCGCAAGTCTGCCCCATCGCCGCAGGCGTGTTGGTCCCTCTTGCGCTTAGAATGCAACAGTAGATGCAGGCAGGCAGGCCTATCCAAATACACCAACGACCTTCTGTTTCCGTTTGCCCTTGGAGACAGGCATACGCAGCTCTTGTCTACGCAGAGGACTGTATATACTTGACTTGGCTTGCGTAAACAGTGGTTGTCACCGCTTCGAGCTTGCAGGCAGGTCGCCTAGATGGCCGCTTGAGCGAAGTGGGGAGCCAGCCATTTCTATGTCAATCCACAGGTCTTATATGCTGCGACAGCTTCATTTTGAAATTTCATTTCATGTTATATGGAAATGATCTGAATTGATGCAGTCGATGGCTAGATGGTCCGACGTGGACGCTCGTTGCTGGTGTAATGTGTCCCACCGAGGGCAAGAGTCGGACAGCGTGGGTAATGTTTACCTCCTTGTCCCCGTTTGCTCACCTACTACTAAGATACATATCATCTCGTGTTTGATCAGGTCATTCTCGCCGCAATTGAAACTGACTGATCGACCTGCGTAACAAGCCTAAACCTAGTGGCAACCTGCATCTACGACCAAAGCGCGGACCAGGCACGTCAACCAATGAATACAATGTTATGCTATTGTTTTCGAATCGATTTACTCATGAGGCCAATAGCGATACCTGTGATAGTATGAAAATCTGGCCTTCAACATGCGTAGTGTATGGCATGAGAGTTTATCTATGCCCCCCCTTAGGCGCTCTCCAACTTTGATCGGTCAGTTCTCGTTCATGCCCAAATATTGTTAAGCCGCTTATGACCTTATCCGCCCGGCAATGGTGATAATCCCCAATCCCCACGGCTGCCGTCTTCTAACGAAGTCGACCATGTGCCAACAGAACTCAACTCATCTAATATAAGTAGGTTTCGCCCTATCATTTCGCGGTTACCTGCCATTCTTACAATATAACTCGGATAAATAAGGCGCTAATGATCAAAAGTACCTACAGTCAATCTACCACACTAAATATATGCTCAGGCAGATATATAGTATCACGATTAGGCATAGCTTGGTATTAAGAGAGCATTGTATTAACTACCAGCTACCATTGTCCGAGGCGGTCGAAGTCTCTCTCCTGAGTACCTGTTAAGCAAGTGCCGCCAACGTTCATTTAGGGGTCAAATCGAGCGACTAGATATGGTCTCGTGATTTCCGGGAAGAACAACTTCTTCATCTGCTTAGTAGCTCTCCTGATGTCTCCGTATCTTGAAATTCGTGGACCTTCTCAAAGTCCCATAAGGTGCCCTCGCCTCTCGACATCACCAGCGTGCTGCCATCGTCCCCGATAGCCATTTTGCATAAGATATCGCCGGTTGTGTCCTGTCTCATAAGCAAGTAGTAACCACCTTCGGGATGCCTCCGAGCGCAAAAATATTCGCACGCCTGGTGGTGAGTGACACGAGCGACGAAGCTGCCCAAAGTGTCATGGCCTATGTACCAACCAGCCACCGGGCTACGGAATCCCAGCCAGCCCTGCTTTTCTTCACATTGCCAAAACCATCCCCCCTGTTCCCCCGTACAGCTCACCAATCGGAGCTTTCCGTTGACGAGCGTGATGTACCGCCCGGACTTGCGGTCTCGTATGGCATAAGTGTCGCCGGGCCATGGTGACGTCTCCATTTGTTCAACTCCCTGGGGGCTGGACAGTTTAAATCGCTCGGTCGAACTGTCCGCGATTGTCGTATGGGTACCTGGTGTGGGAGGACCAGCAGATGATGTAGGACTTGGTTGAAATGAATCGTCAAGATGTGTTTCTCTAAGTGGTAGGCTTTGTGGCAGTACGATTCCCGGCAGCTTGGCTTTTTGAACTTCTGGTTCTCCCATTCTTATTCTTTGCCACCCAATAAATTGCCTTGGGAACCTGTTTCAGGAAGCAGCTAATTTTCAAAATAAAACGTAGCAGCACGAAAGTTAAATACAAACAAGAGAGGAGCGGGGTCTGGTGGTTGAGCCTCGAGTTTATATGTCCAAAAGCATTACTTGGTTCGTATTCTCTTAGGTAGTCATGTGCAATTAACTTGCTTTGAATGTCTTATAGATATGCAATAAAACGCTTGACATGGCATGGCACTGTTCGTGCGGGTGTCGCCGCATCATTGCGATGCAACGACATCTGAGATGACATCTTTCGCCGGCTTCGTTGAAGCATTGGCTTGTAATTATGCTTATGACGGCGTCCCAGCCGTAACGTTGACGACTTCGTAGTTGTTCAGAATATCCTCGTACGCGACTTCCCCCCTTTAAGCCGTTACAACATTTCATTGTCTCCTTCTGAGCATAATCTTCTCCACCTATATTTTTGCTTCTAGAGTAAGTTATTCGTGTTCCGGCCAAGGTGCGCAGCTAGGCTGATATTTCCATCAAACGTCTTACATATTACTTACCATCTCAAACATATTTGCAAGGCGCCTTGCAGGCATTGGAAGTAGGGAAAATCTAATAAGTTAGATAGGTGGCTTTGACTATCCACTCAGTTACAACATGTATTCATATTGCATTGTAATATAAGTGTAAGAATTCAGACAACCTCGAAATCCCATAAAGCCTCGTCGCTAGTCTTAAACATCAATATGTCCTTGTTTTTTCTAGTGGTCATCTTAAGCAACTCCTCGTTCTGCCTTGCCAGCAAGACGTAGCCGCCCTGAGGGTGCCGTCGAATACATAGAAATCGGCTTTTGCCAAACCCTATGTACCTCCCAGACACAGGGCTACGGAATGTCAGCCACCCATTCTCCTCGGCGCACGTCCAGTGCCACCCACCCTGCTCCTTTGTGCAACGAACCAGTCGAATCTTGCCGTCAATAAGAGTGACTAAACATCCCGACTTGCGGTCTCGTATGGCATAGGTCTGCCCGGGACATGGTGGCGTATTAAAGGTATGTTTGCCTTCTAGTAGATTCAAAGATTGAGCGTAGTCTATCCAATCGACAACTTTTGCCGCGTGATTAGGGGTTGCCATATCGCTCAGTGACAGAGAGGTGGACGCCACCATGGAACGAAGGTCTGGAGGTAGAATGTTTTCAGAGTCCTCGGAAGGGGCCAACCGTTTTTGCTGTTTTATTCGATATATGTCAGTTCCTCCTTGAAACTCTAGACTTCCATCAATAACAGGACTGTTTGGCTTACAATGTCCACTTTGACAGCTGGACCCAATCTTGAATCTTGAATTATCCATCCAGTTGGAGAGCGTCATAGACGATAAGACGTGTTAGTAGTCTTAGCAGGGTAGCTGCGCGGATTCTTGTAGATGAGAAGAACCTCGAAATAAGCCCGTCCTCGGTCAAAGCCCCTTTTCTGAATGTTCGTGTTCGAGCGGGGTTTCACTCCAAGCTTCCAGCTACTGCGCTTATTACATATACGACGGTGAAGTATAATGGGATGTACCTAGATTAAGGATATATGCCTAGAGGTAATTTGTGCATCGCATATGCCAAAACTTAAGGACAGTACTAGTAGGCCTGCCGAAAGTTATGCTAGTAATAATTTAGCTCGCAGAGCTCTTCGCAGCTTCAGCTCCTGCCACCCTTCCAAAAACAACGCATTCAAGTAGAGACGAGCCGCCCAGCCTGTTCGCGCCATGTATACCGCCGGTAATCTCCCCTGCCGCCCACAGGCCCGGCACGGGCGTCAGTGCACCTTTCTCTTGAGATCGTAGAACCCGCGCCTGTGAGTCGAAAGCAACTCCTCCCATCGTGAAATGTATTACCGGCGTCACCGTCCCAATGCAGACTTCTTCCTCTCTGTTCGCCTCGCCGGACGGCAGCCTCCAGTGTCCAAAGGCCTTTCGACCCAACGCATCGCTGGCGCTCACCCCCGACGCAACTAAAGCCGCGTAACTATCAACTGTCGCGATAATTTCCGGCGCCAGCTCTTTCACTTTTTTCTTCTGTACCAGACCTTTCCACACATAGAAACCGATATGTGACCCGACGGCCTCGCACGCGCCCGGGTCCAATAAAAGCGTGATATTCCATTGCCGTGTCGATTCTGACGACGAACGCGGCAGAGCCATAATCGCATCGCTGACAACGTCGCGCTTGTCGAGCTCGTTGACGAAGCGTTCTCCGTTACTTGCCAGTAAGATGCCGCCTTCGCCCCGCAGAGCCTCCGCCGCAAGGAACTTGTAGCCGGCGGCCGGGTCCTTGGGATCGACGAAGCCCGTAGGGTGGATCTGCACACTGTCCATCTGATCGTTTTTAACATGTCGTGTTAGCATTATTCTCCTCGTATTCCAGAATCCAGAAGAGTGTATAGATATATCAATAGGCTTCGAGAAAGTGTTCACTTTGAGACACTTAACTACTTGGTAGGTATTCTCGATTATAAGGAAAAAGATGCCGACACGACATATTTCATTTACTTACGTCGACAAACTCGGCACCAACTGCATCCAGTAAGCCATGCGAGGCAGGCCGAGCTTCGTTTGTTGACGGCATGCCCGCAAGATCTGGGCGGTATTTAGAAAGAAGGCCATGCGCATCACCAGCAAATCCACCCGCCGCGAAAATCACGGGACCCTCGAGTTCGTGTGTCTGCCCGTCGGTGGTGTGATACCGCACGCCTTTGACAGCACCGTTTTTTACCAATAACTCATCGGCTTCCGCCGAGTTCTCTAGCTCGAAATTCGAGTTGGATGTCAACTTCTCTACCAAGGCCGAGACGATAGCCGCTCCCGGAGGTAGTTTACCGGCACCGCGATGTGTCCGCGCGACCGAGTGTCCACCGAGCTGCGCAACAACACTTAAATCAATACCAACTTCATCTACCAGCCAGTTGACTGCGCTCTCGGACTGACTTGTCAGTTGCTCGACGAGGGTCTTGCGGTCAAAGCCGGGGGGTCCTTCTTGGAACTTTGCCCCAGCTGAGCGTACCGTGTCGGCGTAGAAGCTCTCGTCCTTGGCGATGCCGATGTCCCGCTGAAACCGTGTTCCTGCTCCATTGATGCCCGAAGAGGCTTTGATGCTATTTCCACCGGGTTTAGGGGCCCGTTCGAGCACGCGCACTCTCGCGCCCGTCTTGAGAGCTTCGCGCGCGGCGGACAGCCCCGCTAGGCCGGAGCCTACAACGATGACCTGTTTCCTCGACCCTTCCATCATCGCCGTTGAAAGGGGCTTGAGTAGACCAAATCTAGAAATGCGATTGAGCGCAATGGTGGGATTGGGCCGAAGGAAGACCATACACAAGATCGCACTTGTAATGCCGAAGACTAAGAATATGAATAGGAAGAGGCGACGGGCCCGACGTGTTCGCATGAGGTATGTTTACTATCCATCAAGGTAAAAGTCGATTCGGGGGACTAAGGTGAAGATCGGTCGGACATTTTCATAAAGGAGGACACTAAGGTTGGCGCCGATGCAGCTGACAGTCGCTGTCGTATGATGGACTACGCATCGTATGATGGTAAGATGGAAAGCCTTTAGTACCCCCCACTTTCGTTATCAACAAGATGCCATCTCTCACTACCTACCTAGGTACATGTTGACCGGCAGGATTACGTGTTCCAGATTTATAAAGGATCGATGTCGCTCCGAATTTTCGACGTACTCAAAAGTAGGTAGTTAGTCTCTCCTCGAGTCCCATTGTTGTTGGGTTTTATGCACTTGAAGGGACAGCAATTGCTTATCACTCTATCTCCATGGTTGTTTGATGGTCATGGTCTTGTCAGCACGCCAGCACCAGATCTTAGATCCAAAGAGGTGGTGAAAGCACATCATCTCGAAGACCCCTGGAACGTGGCGACGATAGATATCACAAGGTCCCAATTAGCTGTGATGATTGTTGAAGCGTCGATTCGTTGGGAGTTATACAAGGAACTGTGTTGAAATGACCATGGATGAGCTAAGTGCGATGTCGTACAACGCCGGTAGTGTAGTGGCCACCCAGCCACATACACGTCTTGGGGCGGAACATGCGATGTCGCACTCGAGCTCGGCATTACCACGCCGGGCACCAAGATCCAATCCGTCCACCCCACCGATCAGTACCACGTCCTCAACGGCTCCAGCATAGCAACGTCGTACATCGCGTGCGTAGCAGCCCTCTGGAAGCGCAAGCACGGCGACTGCGCGGCCCACGCGGACGATCCCGCCTGGCCTAAGCGGTTGACGACGCGCATCATGGGCACGACCCGCGCGCGATACTCTGGGCCTATTGGTCGACCAGTGCAACCGACTACGGTTCTGGGCGCCGCCAGCACAGGCCGGCGCCGGGCTCGTCGATGCAGAGCGCGTGCTAGGGTGCACCACGAAGCTTGAATTCGAGGACCGCAAGTTTGAGCTTAACGACACCGCGCAGTTTGCGGGCGCGCACGCCGTCGACATTACGAATGCAGGTGATGAGCCCGTCAGGTACATCTTCGCGCTACAGGACGCGGGCGGCCGCGAGGCATGGATCCCGGTCGTCCCGGGACATCCGCAGTCGTTTGTGCCATCGTTAAAATGTACCCTGGCGTGGACCCGATCAAGATGACGCCTGATGTGACGTTCCCCAAGGCGAGTCTACTGTGTGACCTGGTGAGCCTGGCGAGACACAAACTGCCGAGTATGTGTTTTCTCCATGAAGAGGCTTCTGGATAGCAAAATGCTAGCCAATCAGATGACAGTAGATTCACTTTAAAGGTACCTGAAAGGCTTAACGCGACCAAGCTGACTGTTTACAGCGGCAAGGTCTTGATCAGTGGCTCCAACGGCGAGGAAATTGGCGTACCCTATGTTGGTGCGTCGTCTGTCGCCGCGTACCTAGATTAGCATCAGACCCCCTTGCGAATAAGCGCCAACCGTGGATTATTGGCGTTGAATGCGACTTGAAGTAGACTATCACTAGTTTTCGGGAGTTTAGTGGCATATATCCATAGACTTCACCAATACCAGAATTGACCAGGAGTCAAATTGCGTCACGTTCTTTTCCTTCCGGTCTTATTACCTGAGCTACTTGGTTTTGTACAAAAGTAATGATCTGTTTCAGCTGAGCGTAACAACGGGAAAAAGCTAACACTTCTCTCGATCGGGGAATTGAACCCCGGCCACCTGCGGACAGTCCTAATGACAAGCAGGTATCCTAACCACTAGACGAATCGAGACTTCCACGACCACCACGTACCTCCATGGCTGAGTGACAGCTTAAAAACTTCGAATAAAATCTTTGCAAGCCAAGCGATCGCGTGGGCTTGCACTGTGTGGGACCTTATCCTCAATACGGCCGAGCAATCCGAACTTGAGCTTCGTTTTTTCTTTTCTTTTTTAGTTACAGTTTCCAACCTTGCGGCCCTACTTACTTTCGGAGGTAGGCATACCCATTAATGATATAATGTCAATAATATTCGTTCTGACCATCACCTTCAAGTCAATCTCTACTAGGGCTTCAGAAAGTAGTCTGCAACTTCGGATAGTCTTGTGCACGCGCGTGCAAGTCGGCAAAGATGGCCGCCGAATCATCTCCCTGCAAGCCCTCCATGCGGTGGGTATCCTCATCCTCCAGCTTCTCTAACTCTTCTATGGGCTTCTCTTGGTCCTTCTTCTGCTCTTTCTGAGGTTCTGTGGCCTTCTCGAGACCGCTCGACTCGCCAATCAGTAAGAATTGTGTATTCGGGTAGTCGAGATGTTTAGGCTCCGTCGCTGTCCAGCGCAAAGCTCTGAATCCATCCAGGACGCTAAATTGGGAGGGTCAGTGGACGAATACCTATAATTTGGTGAGGATAAACTTACTCCTGAGGATAACCTGGTCCTTCGGGTAGGGCAGTGCCCTTCGGCGCCTCGTACTGAGGGTTCCTGGTGCTGATGATGAAGCTACCCTGCTCCTTCAATCCAATTTCCTTTTGAACTTCGCCGAGGTCTTCAGGCAAGGTAATCATGTACGCGAGGTGATTCTCTCGGCCGGTGCTTGTGATAGCATAGACACCTTCGGCCACCGGAGTGGCGGCAGGCGTGTGTCTCACTCCAGCCGTCTTGGTAGTGTAATCCTCAGCAGCAAGGAACTCATCTTTCAACGTCTCGAAAGAAGTGTGTGACTTCTCGACGAATGCGATCCATCGGTCTCTGCCGCTCACCGGAAATACCTTCTTCGGAATGGCAATCAAGCGGCTGTTGCTGGCGTCATCAATCGTGCCCTCCCCAAGCTTCGCGTCCTTGGCTATAGGACGAAGGATAAAGTAACTTCGACGAATGTCGGATACACTGCTCGGCTCGTCGATGCCTACTCGGCCACGAATGAAGACGTAGATAATACCCTTCTCTAGGATGTTCGACGGAACAGTGCCCTCTCTTGCGCCTTCCTGCTCGGCTGAGCCTTTCTGATCTGGTCCCTCCTCTGCCTCTGCCCCATTCTGCTTCTGACCCTCAGCCTCTTTCTCCCCATTGGCCGGTGACTGGTTCCTGCCGTCGCCGTATGCTTCGGTGGGGCTAGAGACGGATCAACAACAAGTACCAGATAGCGCCATAATATGGACCTACCTTGGAATGGTGTCCTCGATGGTCAGTTGCTTCTTGTTATCATCCTTCTTGCCGCCCTTCTTGCTACGTTTTGACCCTGGTGCTGTTTTCGTGTCAAGTTCGTGCTTCATACCTGCGGCCTCCCCGCTTTCTTTCTTGGGGCTTGACTCGGCCTTAGCACCAGATCTTGTAATCGTCATACTGGCGTTGTGTGATGGTCAAGTCAAAGGAGAAAGTGCGAGTGTTCTGTATTCGCCGCTTCACAGTTTTTCGATGGTGGTGATGATGGCTCCTACCAATGAGCACATATAATAGCGAGCACGAATGGAGAGAATGGCAAGTGGAAATTTAGGCACAGATATTGAGCTTGAAGTCGTTACTTCCGCCCTGGATCACTCTGATGTCATGGATCGCGGTGCGAGTGTCTCGTTTCAGGAACAGACTTGAAGCTTGGGCCAATAGTGACGATAGCTGATTTCCTATTCTAGTAAGTACGGCGATCATCATGTCTTATGTCACCACTTAAAGCATCGAAATTCAGATCTGAGACTAGACATGTGTTTACTTATGACACTCTACAAGTCTCAAAGTACGTTCATTGAGCATTTGCATTGATTGATTGTTAGGGAAATATAATTGATGATTGATGCACAAATAGTAGGAATGTCTTTTACTGGGTAAGAAGATCAGGTACCATATGGAATATAGCGCCATGCATGTCACCGACCGCCGTCGCTTGCGGGGTTGTCACGTGGAGGTACCTAAGGCGGGTAGAAGCCAGAGGAATTTTCTCCATTTTTACTTCCCAACTTTTTTACTTTCTAACCTGTTACTGAATTCCAGTCATGGTAAGTTTAACCAATTCTCAGGGTCGCAATATATTCGCTAGGCATCATTGTCGCTTCGACTGTGACCGTGAATTGACAAGTCGCCTTATCTGCTGTACGCTATAGCCGCGAACCTCATCGTATCCCTCAGAGCTCACTGTACTTGGCGTAAGCTTGCCTGATTTTGTGCCACCATGGGGCCAAGATTTTAATAACATTCTTCTGTTAAGTCGTATTTTCATGCAACAGCGAATCCCCCTGAAACGCCCTGACTTAGTTGACGTGGTATCCAAGACCATAGTCGTGCAGAAGCATGATATAGGGGCGATGATATTGGCCCGAGGACCGAGGATTTGTATCTACCGTCTTAGGCGTAGCGTTGGCAATCTCGGTATGGGCAACGCATCAGTTCGACGAGCTGTTATACTCTATTTACAATCTCCGCCCACGTGAAATTGACCCTTGCTTGTGAGTCCCTACCGCCGCTGTATTAGAGAAGATATAACCCAAACATGCTGGCCTTGCTTTCGAGCGGTTTTCGAAGTGGATACGTGCCATCGCGCCGACTATCTTTATCAGCTAAGACTACCTACCTAGATGTCCATCCATGGAACATTATCAAACCATACGTCTTTTTTAGGAAAACCATACCCGTTGATTAGCTGGATGCGACCTAGATCGCGCCCACAACTCGGTGACACGTCCCGGACGAGCACGTCTAAGCCTCTTAAGGATGCTCTCGGGTGTTGGGAGTCTCCTCCTTTATATACCCAGCTGCCCGAATCTTTGAGCGATGGGATCACGATGTTTGGTTGAGGTCGTCTCCCTTCGTCCGTTGTTGAAGAAAGGTTGCTAGCTAGCATCGTGGTTCAACTTGTGGCTCAACTACTCACTCTCGTTAATCACACCGTAACCCGACCAATTCGTTCGTTTTTCACTTAAACTGACTTGTGTTATTCTTACCTTTTTACGCCTACTGTCATTAGAATGAAGCCAGCAACACTCGCTTACCTTCTTGGCCCTATGGGCATTGCGGCCCGGCCCTGTGGTGGCCATCGTCCAATTTCGACTGTGATTGTTACAGTCACTGCATCGGGGACCGTTCCATCAAGTAGCCAACCTGCTGCAACATCTACGATCGCTTCCATTACGTCTACAGCTACAGTGGCGTCGGTGACTTCTTCTACCGCAGCTTCAACCAGTGCTGTAAGCTCGCCAATCAGCTCGCCGGCTAGCTCACCCGCCACTTCCTTCACCTCCTCCACGAGTTCCTCGGCGGCACCGTCTCCTACTTCAGGTAGTGGCTCGTCTTCCGACAGCATCGATGTGCTCTTCAAGGCAAAGGGCAAGTTATACTACGGTACGGCGGCCGACTCGGGTACCCTGTCCAAATCCCAGAATGCCGCTATCATCAAGAAGGACTTCGGACAGTTGACACCTGAGAACAGCATGAAGTGGGACGCCATCGAGCCGAGCCGCGGAGGTTTCAGTTTCTCGGGTGCCGATGCGCTGGTCAGCTTCGCTCAGCAGAACAGCAAGAGCGTGCGTGGCCACACGTTGCTGTGGTACCAGCAGCTTCCGGACTACGTGAAGGCCATCACTGATAAGACGGAGCTCACCAGCGTTCTTGAGAATCACATCAGTACCATTGTCGGAAGATATAAGGGCAAGGTTCGCGCATGGGTATGTATCGCCCTAGTAGCCCTTAAACCGACGAGGGATAAATTGACATAATTTATTTAGGATGTCGTCAACGAAGTCTTCAACGAGGATGGCACCCTACGCGATTGTGTTTTCACACGGGTCCTCGGCGAGGACTTTATCCGCATTGCTTTCGAGGCTGCTCGCAAGGCCGATCCCGATGCGAAGCTCTACATCAACGATTACCATCTCGAGAGCGGTACGTCGGCCAAGACCACCACCGGCATGTTTGACCACGTGCAGAAGTGGCTTGCTGCTGGTATCCCGATCGATGGCATCGGCATCCAGGGCCATCTTGGAGGTGGCAACCCTAGCGCCGCCGGTATGCAAGCCGGCTTGGAGAAGCTCGCCGCCACCGGTGTGACGGAACTTGCCATCACCGAGTTAGATATTGTAGATGCGCCTTCTGACGAGTATGTCAAGGTCACGGATGCGTGTCTTGCCGTTGAGAAGTGTGTTGGCATCACCGTATGGGGTGTCAGCGATGCTGTAGGTACCCCAATCTCGGATTGTAACGTACCTAGATCGGAACTAATACTCGATAGGACTCCTGGCAATCCCAGAGCACGCCTCTACTCTTCGACTCAAGCTACTTACCTAAAGCTGCGTACACTGCTGTTGTCGAGGCTCTCGCATAAGCCACTTTATGCAACGTAACGTCAAGGATATAATACCACCCGTCGAAATCCTTGGGTTTGGTCTGACTGCTAATTGTAATAGTTCGAAGCATAACGTTATAATTTATGCTTGCCATCGATGTGTATCTCGTACATTTGTGCGAGTGTTAATATTACCAACTATTTATAGGATATGATGCTTTATACCATCACCTCATAGTCTTCTTAACGTACCTACCATGTCCGCAGTGTTTCCATCCGAGACTCATTCAATACTTAGGTACCAGGTATGTATGATTCTAGGTACCATTGGTCGAATGCAAGTAGAATGATATGCTCATATCCTTGATAATATGACCAGGTCTAGAATCGCATACCCTTGCGGTTGATTCTTAGGCATTGAAAACGCCGCGGCGATACCATAAGAGCGAAGCCAACTTAGTGGTGATGAGGAACAACCGGAGATTGAGTGTTACACACGTGCCGAAACTAAGCGCAGCATGACGATAATCAACATGAGAGACGGGAGTCACATATCATACTCATTCAAAGGATGCCGATGAAACCCGATCAGAATGTGCTGATCATTTATGGTATCTGGGTCATATCAAACGTAAATACGGAATTATCCCCGCGTATATTGCGGGAATATCGGAACAAACCCGGAGACCTCTTGTGGGATATACAGGCCAATCATTTGCAGGCGGTGTTAGGCGTTGTAAGACCGATGTTACATTGTCGCCCACTTATGAGACAGTCATGCCGCAGCGAATGCACGCAGCACCGTGATTAAGACCTATAATACTCCGAATCTTTATGGGGCTTCGTCCTAGTTGGCCGAGGCGTGGCAGGGGTGCAAATACATACTTATTGCTTGATCAGATCTGTGTGAAAGGTACAGAATCAAAACTAACAAGCCAAGCACAATCCAACGTCGTCAACTCTTCACCTCTGTATAACTATAATGTCGCCACTCCGAGAGCAGCTCCTCCAGACCGCCGAGGTCTTCCTCGAAGGCTTCAACGAGTTCACCCCGGAGTCCGTCGTACGACAACGCAGCCCCACTTGCACCCACCGCATCTCGCCCGCGACCCTCCAGCTCCCGCCTACGAGCAACGCCGGTTACGGGGACTTCGTCGGCCTGCTGAGGCACGCCATGCCGGCCTTCCAGATGAGACTCGCCGAAGGGCAGGAGCCGATTATCGATGAGGCCGCCCGGAAGGTCACTCTGTACACGAAGTCGCGGGCCGAAACCAAGGCTGGGTTTTATGAGAACGAGTACTTCTGGGTCTTGACGATGAACGAGGACGGGACGTTAATTGAGGACGTGCTGGAGTTCCCAGATAGCCTCCACACGAGCGAGTGGATGCCTAAGCTGAGAGACGCGGCTCTGGAAGCCGCGAAGAAATGAAGCCATAGGCCGAGTCTGTACGGGAGGAGGAACGCATGAATGAATGAACTCTCCGCTCAAAATTAGGTGCTTATCAATGCACCATGGAGTATTATCGCTCGCCATCCGTGTAGCTTCACTCAGCCAGCTAAAACTAGTGAGATTCAAGCATCACAACGAACTTCCAAGCTCGAAACCCGCGGTGTATAATCAATGAGTTGTTGAAATGAAGTGAGCGCATAGTGGTTTTGAGTAACACATGAGAACCAATACGGAAGTCAAGTCTGAATTATGATAATCGTTGTGTATGTTCCATCTCCTAACAACGCCTACCCTAAAAACCGCTCAATAACACATCGCTAAGCTTGAACGCCAATGCGATCCTTAGCCACCAGTTGCCATTCACTAGATAGCTTCGAGGCAGCAATGCGATACCCAGAAACCACCAATTCGCCAAGGCGCCCCAGAGTAGGGTGCTCTTCAGTGTGCTTGATGGCAGATAAACGGCGCCTGCAGCTGCAGCGACATTTTGGATGATGAGGGCCCGGAGAACGAGGTTGGACACAACTTGGCTCGCAATGCGAACTGGCCCCTGGACTGCGCCGACGTGCCACGCGAGATACGGTGTGCCGAGGGCGAGAGTTATGTTCAAGGCATAGTTGAGCGCGTCCGCGAGAAGGCCCGCGAGCCCATCTGAGGGTAGGTATGGCAAATTTTGTGAGCCGAGCTGAGGAATGAGGCCCAGTGCACCGACGCATGCGATAAGTGACCAAATAATATTGCTGCTGGTAGGCATATTCTGTCGTTGTGAATCATGGGGTGGTGAGGGTGGATTATAGCGAGCAATTAGCATTGAAATGGGGTAGTCGAGGTAGCTGAAGTGAAGGGTTCTTTGTACTTTTCTAAGCACACTACAAAGTCAGAGAGGCTGAGGGTGAGTTGCCAAGGGATGAAGTCCTTGCTTTATGCTTTAGAAAAAAAATATCTACCTGATGTTTCATCACACGACCTGAGTTTGTGTTTGTATATGCCGATCCTAACATGGCGACGCAATAGCAGGCACCAACAATGCATGAGTTTTACAAATAGTATTGTGTCGAAAAAAGTTTCATTTGGACCCCCGGAGTTTTCGGAGTTTAAGATTGATTGAAATAGGTAATAAATGTTTAATTTAATAAATGGATTACTTTATTAAGATTATTTACATTTCTTTCTAAAATTTTTCAATTTTTAGCCCCCAATTTTTAGGTTTTAAAAAAAAAATAATATAGATTTATAAGCAAATAGTATAATATATATAATAATAAATATAAAATAAACAATAAAATAATTTAAAATTTAATAATTTTTACAATTTAAATTTAATAAATTACAACCATAATTTATCTTGAAAAAATTAATTAGAATTAGTAAATTTATTAGGTAATTAATATTATACATTATTAATATATTATTCTTATCATTAATCTTTTTATTAGTTATAATATAGCTCCTTAATTTTAATGCATTTTTATATATTATACTCCTAATTAATATTTTTATATATAAATCTCTTTTAATTTTATTAATATATAGGTTAGAGTTTGGGACATTTTCAATTAATAATTTAAATAATTATAATTAAATAAGGCTACCATTTTTAAAGTTATAATATTTATTAATATTATATTAAATAGAATAAAAAATACTAAAATTTCCTATATAAATTACATCATTATAAATGGCTTGGTTCTAAATGAATTTTAATTGTAATATATTTTTTTTAAGTTAAGTTATTAATCCTAAAAAACCATTTTAAAACTATTTAGAATTACTCCTCCTCCTTAAATAATTTAACTAATTTATAAGTTATAAAATCGATAAAAATTATATTATACAAAGAAAAAAAAAACCAAAATTTCAATATAAATTACATTATTATATAATATTTAGCTTTAATTAAATATAAGTTCAAAGGTTAATATCTAAAAATCTAAATAGCCTTAAAACACTACCATTTAAAACCACTAATTTAATTCATATAAATTAGAATTTAATTAAAATTAGGCATCGGATTATAATGTAATTTATATCAGAATTTTTGTCTTTTTTTATTTTATTTAATATAATTTTTTGGAACTTTAGGATTTTAATGGTGGTAACTTTATTTAATTACAATTATTTAAAATTATTAAAATTATTAATTTCAACAAGTTGAAATTTAAGTGGTTAAGAATATGGTTATTAATAATTTTGCTATATATTTAGGTAATGGGTTAATTAATAGGGTATAATATATAAGGATTAAATATTATATATAAAATCTAAAGAAAATATATTATATAAATAATATTATTCTAAGTAAAGGATATAAGGAAAAAAAGTATAATTATTATTATAAAGGTATTTTAAATCTTAAATCTACTGGAAGGGCTTCTAAACTTTTATAATAATATATCCATACTTAATTTAATTTATCTTTTTTTAGTGATCGATTTAAATTTTTACTATATTAGACCTATGTTATAATTAAATTATATATACTATTATTTAATTTAATTATTAATTGTTTATTTTTTAGTGCTTTAAAAATATGAAAAAAATTATTTTTTATACACCTAATTTATTATTATTTAAGAGCTTTTTGTTTACACCTATAATAACTATATCTAAGCCTTATATTACAAGCTTTATTTAAAGTTATAATACTAAAGAACTTTTTTATTGCCATTTATATTTTTAATTAAGTCCTAGGTATGAAATTATATTTATTATACTGCCCTAAATACGTATTATATCTAATAAAATTATTATTATTATTCTAATGATATTTAAATAATTAATTATTAATGTAATATAAAGCCTAAGTAAATTTGCAAAAGGATAAATTAGGCGTATATATTATATAGAAGGATTTAATAGATTAAAATAATATTTAAAGAAAGTTTATTACTCATAAATTACTAAAATTATTATTGGTTAGGGATAACTTTTTATTTATTTATATTAAATAAAAGGTATAAGGAAGGAAAGTGTAATTATTACTATGGAAATATTTTAGGTTTTAAACCTACTAAAGGGGCTTCTAAACTTTTATAACAATATATTTATACCTAATTTAATTTACCTTTTTCTATTTTTATTTAGAGGTTAATTAATTATATTATAATTTTAAATTTTAAATATAATTTAATAAATTATACTATAAAATATATATATTAATTATTAATATTATATTTTAAAAATTTTAACTATTTCCATAACTTATATATACCCCAGATTTTCTATTGTTAAAATAAGGTTTTTTATTATTTTAGATTTAGGTTTTTATAACTTATTAGCATTTTATAATTCTATTACTTAATTTATTTAATTAGAATTTTAGACTTTATTTCATGCCTGATCTCCTCCTTATATAACCAGGCTAAAATTATAAAAATATAGTAATATTATTTAATAGTATTTATATTAATAAATAAATATTATATAGTATATATATATACTAATTTTTTTCTTACCAATTGGAATTAATATTTTATATTTAATTATTATAAAATTACTTTTAGATTTATAATATTTTTTTTATACTATGTTATTTTCTTATTATTTTTATTTGTATAATACTTATTTTTTCTTAGGAATGCTAATTTTTTTTAATATTTTCTATGTTATTTATGACTTAAAATATGTTTAAATTTGTAAGTTTTTTTATTTTTTATTATAAAAAGATATTTTTATTTTATTTTTAATTAATTTTTATTATGGTTAAATACTGATTATGTAAACATTGTATTTATAGATTTTATTCTCAGTAGAAAATATTTGATGGAGTAGTGATTAGTATGAATTTATTATTTTTTAATATTTTTTATTTTTATTATGGAAATAGAGGAAAAAAAATATTATATTTTAAATATAATAATCCTAATGATTTTAATTATTATATTATCTATTACACTTATTATATTATTATTAGAAATAAATGGTAGGGTAATAAAGGTTTAAATGATTATAATGGGCCTTATTTATTTATAATTCCTAATGAGATTAGAAAGATTAAAGTAATAAAGAATAATATTCTAAAAGTTATGGATTATTATTTTTATATTCCTAGATTAATAAAAGGTTAATATATATTTGATTATATTATTATATTTATTTTAATTTGGAATAGAAAATCTATACCCTTTAATTCCTTTTTTTTTAGATTGGGTTTTCTTTAATAAGCTTTCTTTATAATAAGAAATACTTTACATGAAAAAAAAGCCTAATAACTTTTTATATAATATGCCAATAGGTTTTTATTATATAATTAAATATAAAATTAATTTTAATATATGTTATATTATATTTATTAATAAATAAAGATAATTTATAGTTAATAAAATAAGAAATTATTATATTATGAATATAAGCACTCTTTTAATTAATATTCTTAGCAATTTTATCCTTTTATAAACTAATATTTATTAAACCTTTAACTATTATTTATAGATTATTTTTCTTAAGGTTTATTAAAAGAAGATTATTAATTATTTAATTTAATGTCTATCTAGTAATCCTAAAAGTATATTGCTTAAGAATAATTTTTTATCTTAGAAGTCCATTATATTATTAAATTAAAAATCCATTATATTATTAAATTAGATTAGTTTAAACTTTATATATGCTAGTGTACTTCCGGTGTAAAATGTTATTATTATTGATATTAATATGAATCTAATAATTCTAATTATTAATTAATATAACCTTAATTTTAATATTAAAATAAATAAGTTATTATTTATTAGATATATAATTAAATACTAATATATTAGTTATATTATTTAAATTAACCCCGTTTTAGATTTAGGTATTTTTAAGCTTATTAATTAATATTATAACTACGTTTTTTATAATTTAAATTGGATTAGTATTAAATATTTATTTATTTGTTTTATATGGTTTATTTTTATTAATATAATATATTAGATTTATAAGAACTTAAATATAAAAATTATTATAATGGTTTAGAATAAGTTAGAGAATGGTATAAATAAGGCTATAATTATATACTTTAATAAAATAAAATTAAATAATATATTTAATTTATAAAATAAGAAAAGCGCAGCCTTTTATAATAAGGATTATAGGAAATATAAATTTAAGGATAATAAAATTAATCCTTAATATATAATATATTTTTTTTATTAGGGTAAAGAAGTACCATGGGATTAATCTAATAAATATTATAATCTTATTTTATATAGATTTAATAATAATAATTTTGATGATAAAGTAAATTAATAGTTCCTGGTAACCAATAATAATAATATTATTAATATAAATCTTAGATTAACCATTAGCATTAAGCCTGGTTTTTCCTTCTTATTTAATCTATCATTTGATAAGATTTTTGATAATATTATATTAAATATTATGGATATGAATGGAGTTATTATTATTAATATATTATTAGGTTAACCTAAATGATTTGCGATAATATATTTTATAATTCATAAGAATATTCTTAAAAGGGTTTAATTTAATAGGAATATTTAAAAATAAAAAATTAAATAGTGGTAAGATTTTCTAAGTTTTTTTTTTTTTTTTTAGAATCTTATTCTTTAAATAAAATATATTAAATATGATTTAAATTTATTTAATTTTATTTATTTTATTTATAATTAAAAGTATTTTAATTCTAAATAGTTTTATAATAATAATTTTTTTAAATTTTATTCTTATTTTATTATAAGTAATATTATTTGTATAATATGCTTTCCTTAATTTTTTATATGTAGTATTTATTTTTTGTATAATATACCCCGTTATTCTTATATTAATAATTCATTATATAAATATATAATAAATTTATTAATAAATAAGTTTAGTTATAAAAATAATAATTTAAAAATTTAGATAATTATAATTAAATAAAATTATTACCTTTTAGGTTAGAAAATTAATTAAAATTATATTAAATAAAGTAAAAAAAGATAAAAAATCTAATTTAATTTGCATTATTATGTAATAACTGGTTCTAATTAAAATTTAATTATATGTTAAAGCCTAATAATTTAAAAGTTTAAATACCTTTAAAGGAATTTTTATTAGTATTATTAACTTAATATTTCAGAGTTAAAATTAAATTATAACTAGTTATTGCATAATAATATAATTTATGTTAAAATTTTTATCTTTTTTGGCTTTATTAAATATAATTTTTATTGGTTTTTTTGATCTTAAAAATAATAGCTTTATTTAATTACAATTATCTAAATTTTTAATTAAAATTTAACCTCATGGATAACAATTTTGTTAATAGAATTATAAAAGAATTATATATGAAAGTGTTAATATAGGGATATAATATAATATTATGTATAAAACCTAGGAAATTATTTATTATTATATCTAAACCTTAGCAAATAATACTATATAATTTTTTCATGCTAAATGGATTAATTATATTATATTAATCTTAATAATTTTCTTTACATTCATTATTCTTAATAAATTATAACTTTTAAATATTTTCATAATATAAAGAATATCAAACATATAATAATTGTTTAATAAATATTCGCCATGGGTTAATCCTAAAAGAAAAAATTTTTCTCCACTCAAATTAATAAGTTTCTTATACCCTAATTATCCATATAATATACCGCTATTAAAACTCATTATTTTTAATGATAAAAGCATAAGTTTTTATTATAATATTATATACTATATTTACTATATAATGACAAGGAATATTTAACAACCTAATAAAAAATATAATAATCATGGTCCCTATTTTTTAAAAATTAAAAAAGGAATATATATTTAAATACCTTATGATAAAATCCTCCAAGATTCGTAATATTACTTCGTTATTAAAGGCGGATTTTTAAGTTAATTTAAGTTATAATTTTATTAAAATGTTTTTCTATTAATAATTTCTCTTTTAAATTATAAATACTCCATATCTTATTATCTTTAATTTCTACCATTAGCTTTTTCTTATTAGTAATATTCTTTAACCTTAATATTTAATCAACCACTTTTAAAATAATATACCTTATACCACCAGCTATTTTCAATTAAAATATCCATATTACTTTATAAATTTATTTAATTTAATAAATTAATATCATATTATTCTAAGAGCGAAACATGTTTAATTATCTAGTAATAATATAGGATTGTTATTATACAAAGGGCAGATTTTATTCTTAGATAACGATACAAATTTAATACCATTTAATCCAAATATATATTTTTAATTTAATACATATTATATCATTTCATTTCTAAAATAATTTATACCTATAGCTATTATATCCTTTATAAAATTTAATACTAATTTATCTTATTCTAGAATTACTTTATTTTATACCTTTTATAAAAGCATGTTAATTTCTATTAATAAAGATTTTACTATGGTTAATTCACATAATAATAATTTAGATGTTAATATAAAATGCTAAAATCAAACATACTCAAGTGTAAATTATTTTAAATTTTAATAAGTAGTTAAACATCAAGATTAAAAGTATAAATAGGTAATACATAGATTTAATTATCACGATTTAATATATCCCAATATAAGCTAAAAAATTATCGATAATATTAATAATCGCTTTATATGATTATTATATTAAATTCCTATTAAAATATTTCTAGTATAATTTACATAATCGTTCTTTTTTAATATCACCATACCATTGTTTATATACCCAGGAATTCCATAATAAAATATATATCTTCATTAAAATATCTTTAATAAAAAAAATATCATAATAAAAATTAATTAATAAAAAATAGATACTTTACCTAAAGCATAATCGGAAAAGTTAAAAACCGGTTCTTTACTAAAACAGAAGCTAAGAAATGTAATTACCATTGAAATTAAACATTATAAAAATCAACTTAATAGATTAGATGGTACTTATTTAGATTCTAATAAAAAAAAAAAATTATATAGAAATAATAATAGCTAGGATATTAATATTAATAGGGAAGGCTAACATAATAATATTAATATAATTACATTAAACCTATCCAAAAAGAATAATATAATAGAAAAAAAATTAGACAAAATACAAAATATTATTACTCTAAAAAGTTTTTAAAACATAAATAGGGATATTAATATCTATGATATAAATAAACCTATTTATAATAACAATAACAATCATAATATTAATTTAAATAAAAAAATAAAAAAGGAATTAATTCCTTATTCTAATATAGCTACCCCCATACCCCCTCTTACTAAGTTATTTTCCTCCCGTAATAATAGGAATCTTCGTTCCCCTACTAATACTTTAAGTCTAAATAATAAACAGGATAAAATTAATATTTCCCGCATATTTTATTAAATAAAAGTAATAACACATTAAACCTCTTTACCACTTAATTATTAATAGTATTAAGGTTTTTCTTATTTAAATAATATAAATAAAAAAATAATATACAATAACTATATTTTATTCAAGTTAAAGTAAACTTCTTTCTTATAAACACAAACCCTTTCGCAAGATATAATTTTCTTTTTTTCTTTTACTATTTAAAGATATTATAAAACTAAGAATATATATTTAATTCTTTTTATAAATTAAATTAATAATATTTATTTAATTCTATATTATATAAAAATTATAATATTAATATATTTTTAAATTATTTTTTTCTCATATATAAATAAATCCTTAATATCTTTTTTCATCTTAATAAGTAATTATAAACTTAACCAATAATCTATTTTAATAGATCCTAAAAGATATAAACCATTTAAACTAATTACCTGCAAAAGTTATATATAAGTAATTATAAAATCTACGCCTCCTATATCTAAATTAAATAAATATTAAAAAATAAGATTTAAAAACACCTTAAGAAATGTGATACCTTGGGCTTTAAAATCTATAATTACAAAAATAAGTATTAATATAAACCTAAATCTATTAAAAAATCTAATTTATTTAGAATTCTTCTTTAAATTAAATACTTTTAATAATTTAAGAAATAAAAATAATAGCCTTTTATCTAAACTATTTAAATGAAATTATTAGGTAATACTTAAAAACATAAAGATTAATCTTAATAATCTAATAATAAAAATAATATCTAATATAAACTTATAAAATAAAGATTCTTTATAAGGAATAAATCTTTCGCTTATATATTAAACACCATTAACCATTTTTAAATATTATAAAATATTTTTGATAATTCTTAAAGGTATTCCTTAAATAAAACAAAAATAAGCTAAGATTTTAATGCTTAAAATATCTATAAAATTAAAAACCATCTTTAACACAATAACCTTATCCATATTAATAAGTTTATAATTTAATAAAAAAATATACGCCTTTTATTTTTAATTTTTTGCAAATAAAATAGTTACTTAAAAATTAATAATATAACATATCTTATTTAAAAATATAATAACATATATTATATCATCCAAAAATATATTATTTATATCCAAAACTCTAAAATTTAATATATAATAATTTTTTTTAATTTATATCTCATTATATAATTAATATAAAATACTAGTAAAAATAATATCTACAATTTATATTTATTTATTTAATATAATAATAATATAAAACTTCTTCTAAAACTAATAGCCCAAATAATAATTATTATTACTAATTTTAAAAAATACTTTAATTTAAATATATATATTAAAATTAATTGATATACCTTTATATAAAAATAAAAAACCTCCTATAAGCTAGAATTAATAAAAATTACTATATAAAATAATAATAAAAATACCACTAAAATCCCATTCAAGATATTCTTATATCCTCTATAACTACCTATTAATTTTATATAGATCCCAACTAGCTATTATATTACATTTATTAATAATTAAAATATTAATATTCTTCTATAATATAATTATAATTATAAATATTTATTTTTATTTAGATAGGAAAAAGCTTATAATAAAATAAATAGTTATACCTTTAATATAAGCTCTAGCGCTTCCTGATATAACAGTAATTTGAATTTTATATTAAGCTTTTTTTATTTTTATACCTTTTATAAAAGCTTTAATAATAATACTTTTATTAATACCTCTTTTACCCCCTAAATAAAATAATAACTGGGATTAATTTATTAACTTAAATTTAACTTCTACAATAAAATTATCACTAATATTATTAATTTCTTCTCCATTAATATCTATATATTTAATTAAATAAATTTTATTAACATAATTAAAGAATTAATAAAAAATATTAAAAGCAATAATTTACTTTTTATTAAGATATTCTTCTTTTACTAATACCTTAAAAATATTTACCCATATATTACTAAGATTATAATTAATTAATAAAATTATAAATATATTAAATACTTTTATTAATCTTCATTTATTTTATTAATAAATTAAAGGATTATTATTTATTTTAATTAAATTTTCATTCTTATTATTACTACTAAATTATTATAATATTTATTATATATATTTTTTAAATCCATCTAACATATTATTTAATTCTTATAATCTCTTTTTTTTTTTATTTAATTTCCTAAAATAATTTTTCCATTTAAGGATATATATAATAACAACCTTCTATATCATATCCAAACTTTATAAACCTTTTATTTCAATATTACTCTATATTTAACAATAAATATTTAATTTAAGTGTAAATAGAAATTCAAGAAGTTTCTTCATAGCCCCAGATTTTATAAAATTTAATAATTAATAAATACTTAATTTAAAAATGGGAACCCCCTTTACCATAATTTCTTAAAAATAAAATATTATACCCTTTAAAAAAGTTTATATTTATTATTTAATCCAAACTTCTTTAAAATTATCACCCCCTTCTTTATTAAATATTATATTATTATTAAAATTATAACTATCACTAATATTATAATCTATTTAAAATTAAGTTTTCCAAATTTTTATATCCCAAATAATATCTTTTTTTAATCGCCTTAATAAATTAAAATTATTATTTATAAATATTAATTATTTAAAAAACTTAGAAATAAAAGTATCCCAAATTTTTCACAAGCTTTTAAATTCTTTTATAAAGAAATTTTTTTATAATATAAATAATCTAAATTAAATAATAATATTCCTAATATATCCTTTAAAGTTTTTAAAATTTAAAGGATAATTACTAATAAATAATAATATATATATAATATTTTTATAGTAAATGCATTATATAAAGCCTTTACATATTACTTAGCTACTAAATTAAATATATTTTAAAAATTAATTTTTTAAATTAGGTTATTTTATAATGTTAATTATAAATATATATTTATATAAATATAATTACTAAAAAATAAAATTTTTATTAAAATAAGCTTTAAATAGAAATAGTTTTATATTATTATTATTATTAAATATAATTATATTTTCTAAATATTATTTAACTTTTTCTTTAATAGTAATGGAAATTAATCTTTTTAAATATAGCTATTAATGTTAAATGGTCTAATATATAATATTGTAATAAAATTAATGCTAATTTAATTTAAAACTAAAATAGGTATTAAAATTAAAGATATAATTGTAAATATTAAGCGAAGAAACTTTTTATTTTGAAAATATATAATTTAATATTTTAATTATTTTACTTTATGTAATTTGAATTTTATTAGTTATATTAATAAAATCTTTTTTTATTTAGATAATATTGAAGTGAGCAGAAAGTAATATAAACTATTAATATATAAAGGATTCTTATTTTAATATATAATTAGTAATATAATAAAATAATAATAAAGTTTATAAATATATGAAAATTATTATAAAATTATGATTATATTATAAAGTAATTATAATAACCTTATTCTACCAAAAATAATTTAGGGAGCCACATTTTAGATATAAAATATCATATTTATTTAAATATATCTTAGCTATAAGATCCTATGGCTACCTAAACCGGCATTTCTTATAAAATTATAGTTATTTCTTTAAATTAAAGTACTTTTGGTATATAATAATACACTTATATTTTTATTTAATTACTATAATAAAATAAGCTTTGTTTTCTTATTTATCTT
Organism: Hypoxylon sp. FL1150; assembly: GCA_022495205.1. NCBI lineage: Eukaryota > Fungi > Ascomycota > Sordariomycetes > Xylariales > Hypoxylaceae > Hypoxylon > Hypoxylon sp. FL1150. The sequence goes on along the minus strand of MU376395.1, from coordinate 7,249 downwards.
TAACCTTATTAAAATTTATTTAGAATTTGATAAGGGCTTTATTTTGCTTATATTTTGTATTAAGTGCCTTATTAGAAGCAATGTAATTAATATTTTTTATAAAATATTTATTTACCTATTTTAAAAATTTCTTAATTTTCTTCTTGTCACGCTTAGCCATAAGATTTAGTAGAATCTTCTCTATATCAATATTACTATAATATTAAAAAAAGCTATATATATAAAATATACCTTATCTATTTATCTTTATAATATAAATATAATCGGAGATAAGCCCAAATATATTATCTTTAATTTTAGACTATATAATTTCAAAGAAAAACGCTTCTATATAATAATAAAACCAAAAAATTAATATAATAATATCTTAATTCACCTCTTTTAAAATAGATTAATATTAGTCTAGAAATTATCTCTTTAACCTTTCTTTCATCTATTTATAATAATAAAAATTATAGAATTTTTAACCTATGCTAATACAAATTAATGCAAATAAATCATTTAGATTAATTATAAATTATATAAATGGGCTACCTTTTATTAGGATTAAATTCTTAATTTTATACCGAAGTTGTATTTTTTCTTTATTTAATAAAGATTATTACTTGCCAAAAATAGAAAATTCTTTAAAAAGTAATTGTATATAATAATTGGATAAGGTTTTACCCCTTTTTAACTTTTTTACTATAAATATAAACTATTTTTATATAATAGATTTAGATAAATTAATAATTTTTTTAAAAGATAATTTTGCCATTTATACCCCATTAATTTAATTATTATTATCTTTTATAATATAATTAAATATAAGAAACAAGAACATAGGATGTATTACAACTATCACACTATATTATTAAAGTTTAATTACAGCTTATTTAGAAAGTAGATTAATTAAATAGGACCTTATTTAATTAATATATATAAATTTATTTTTTTAATAAAAAATTCTTTTTATTTTTTTTTACAAAATTTTCTTCCTTATCATTTTTTATTTTTATAAAACCTCCCTAATTATAAAGTAAAATCTTAATAAAAAACAATATGAAAAAATAAGGATCTAAATTCTTCAAAATATAATTCCCTAATAAAATATAAACAAAAAATTAACCATTAGAGATCTATTCTTTTATAATTTTATTTTCATATATTTATACATAAAATTTTATTAAATTTATATTAAGAAATTATTAAATAAAATTAACTTTTTTAATATCGTTAAATTCTTTATTACTAAATAAAAAGAAACCTAAAAATATATTTATAAATAATATCTTTGGTAATAAATTAATATTATTAATTAAATTTAAACCATTTATAATAATGATACTATTATTAATATTATTAATAATATTAATATAAATATCATTATTTATATAATTAATATTATTAATATTATTATTAGATAATTATATTCTGTTTATTTCCTATATTTTATATCATTTATTATCTTCTAAATAATAATTTATAGCTGTTTCAACATTTTCTAGGATATTTATAATATGATTTTTACCATAAACTAAACATTATATATTATCAAAAGTTAAAAGATTAACATCCATTAAAAGCGTATAGCTAGATTATTTTATAAACTCTATATTAATATTAGAAATATATATAATATTAAAAAAAACCTTCAATAAAAGAATCTTATTTTCTTTTATACCAATTTAATATTCTTAAAATATATTATTCATTAAAATATCAAAATATAAGTAGTTATAAATCTTAAATTATTGTAAAGTTTTAATTAAAATATTTTTTTAAATTAAAAAATAAGGCATAAATTCATAGATTTAAGGTTTGTATAAATTATATCATATTATACATATTTCTCCCATAATAAACTTAATATTCTATAATAATATATTAATAATTAATATAATATTATTAATAAAAATAATGGCATAGCCTAATATCTTTTAATATAATCTTAATAACTAATAAGATATCTTTAGATTAATAATAAATTTAATAAAAATACCATATATAACGCTAATAGAAAGAAGTTTTTCCTTAAGTGGCTAAAGTTATTTAATAATAAAAGGAAATAAATAAATATAAGGTATTTTTAATATTAATAATCTATAAGCTTTAAAAAGCTTACCATTTTTTATAATTATAGAATATGTACCATAAATAAGTATAAAATAATTATTAATAGGAAAGTATTTTTCATATTAAATTTGTGAAGTAATCGATTTTGGATTTAATAAGAATAATATTTATAAATATTTTAATATTAAAGTTAAAAATTTTAATATTAGTATATTAATAAGATAAATTAGAGAATATTAAATAAGGTAAAAATAATATTAATTTGTTAAAAGATTATTATTATTTTATTTTTTAAAAAAATTTAATATATATTAAGCTTTCCACCAAGAACTTACCGGCTTAAGAAATTCTTTCTTAATTAAAGTTTATATTTTATAATTAAAATTATTATTAAGATTTTATAAAAGATTTATCAATACCTTAAATATAATAATTATATTAATATTAATAGATATTTTATTTAATAAATGATCTAAAAAAATATATTTAACTTTATATTATTTTTATCCAAATTATTATATAGGGTTTTTATTTAAAGAAAAAATATCCAATAATAAATAATTATCTATTTAGATTGGGGCCGCTATTATACTATAAATATAAATTATATACATAAATTATAAAAAACTTATAATTTAAGATATTTAGAATAGAAATAGGAATAAAATATGATATAGTAAATCTATAATAATTATTAGATATTTTATCTTACTATCGATTTAAAACCCCAGAAATAAATATTTACCATTTTAAAAATGTAAGTATATCCAAATACTATTACAAAAATCTAAATATAAATAGAAATATAATTTAAATAATGAAATTATGTAATATTAACAAAGGATTTTTTTTAATAGTAATTTATATAATATACCTTAATATATATATTATTTTATAAATAATATATTTTAATATTAATAATTATAATTATATCTATAATATAAATTATAAACACTTATTATTATAATAATATCTTACTATTTAATAAATATATACTTTTAATATTAAAAAAAGGAATAAGAAAATTATAGAAATTTTAAATTAATAATTTAAATATCATATTAAAAAACACTTATTATAACATTTAATTACTATGTTATATATAAAATAATATGGTAAAACATATTTATAATTAATATACCATCCCATAAATAATATATAAGCTTCAATTTAATAATCTTACCCTAAAATTAATAATTCTATAGATTTAAAGATAAGTAAAAATAATTACTTAAAAAAAAAATAATAAAATTCTATTATAAAAATCTCTTTTTATAAACAAATATATTTATAAATTATATAATTTAAGGTAATATAGGGAAAGTTTAAAAAAGCTTTAGATTTTAATCTATATAAATACAAAAATAATATAAATTTAATAAATAATAACTTATAATATACCCAAATAATCAACCGATAATATATTTTAAGCCATTATTAAGAAAGAATTAATTCTTTTTTAAATTTTGCTTTTACTTGTTAATAATAATGTATATTTAAATAATTTTATATTACCCTAACGCAAGATAATATAGATTAACACAATTCCCTAGTTATAAGTTCCAACTAATATAAAAAAAAATATTATTTGCATTTAGAATTCTACTTTTATTTATTTAAATATAATTTAATTCCAGAATAGCAATATTCTAATATAAGTAAATATAATCCGCCGGTTATAAATTTTAAGGCGTTTTAAAAGAATAATTCTAATATTATAAAAATTCCGCCTCAATAAAATTATTTTATAGTATGATTTATAATTAATAAAGGATTTAATATATATTTTTTAATTTTTTATCTAATTAATTTTTAAATAAATATATAAGGCCATATAGGTAATTAAAATCTTTAAGATTTTTATAATATCTTATAAGTCATTACAATAATACCATAAGATAATAATAAATATATATAATATTATATAAAAATAAAAATTAATATTCTTATATAAGAATTTTTTTCTATAAGTATATTTTATTATAAAAATATATATTATTATATAATAGATATATGATTATATATAAATAATGTTACCAAATCATCTTTTAATTATATAATTATGAATTCTATATGTAATTATTATATATTATTGGGAATTTTATATTATATAATTCTTATTTTATTAAATAATTTAGATTTTAAGTTAATTTTATTGATAATAATTATTATAACTTCTAAAATCTTTTAATAATAATTTTTAAAGATTTTTAGTTTATAATCTTCTGGTTTTTTTTTAATTTTAATTATTATATTTTTTTATTACTTAATATTTATTATTAATTTTTATATAAACTTATTTTTATTTAATTAATTTTTATTTTATATAATATTTAATATTATAGTATTATTTTTGTTTATTTTATTTATATTTATATGATTTACCTAAGCTATTAGAATATATATTAATTTGGGCCTAAATATTAATTTTATTATTATAATTAAATTAATTAAATATTTTATAAGAAAAGATTAATTTATTAAATATAGGAATATAATTTTTTTAATAGTTTTAGTTGCGGAATTTCTAATGTTTTTTTTTATTTTTAAATTTAAATGTTATATTGAGAATTCTTATATAATTATAAATATATATATTTAGGCTGGATTAAAAAGTAATGTTTAGTAAGGTAATATCTTATAAGTGAAAGGAATTTTAGGTAATTAAATATTTAAAACCTTTTTAAAAAATAATTTTAATATTATATTAAGTTAGTAAATATTATTAATAATATTATTATTAAACATTTAACAATATATCCTATTATTTAATGAAGTATATATAATATATTAATATTATTAATACTAATATTCTAAACCTCCAAGTTATCAATAATAAAAATATTTTGCTATAAAAGGGGTGGGTTGCTTATTCTTTATATAAAAAAATAATCAATATATTAAATATAATTTAACTAAAATTTAAAACCATAGAAATCATATCCTTATTAAATCATAACGCATTTATATAAATTACTTATTATCTTAACCAAAATAATAAAAACTTAAAAATTAATTATTTATAAAAAGTAAATTATTACTTTTAAATCTTCCTATTATAAGATAATTTTACTCAACGCTAATATTCCTAAGCTATAAAGGATAATAAAGTCAAGTTTAAAAAAAACTAATATATTTATTATAATAGCTAACTGGTTAATTAAATCAAAGATAAATTTATTAATCAAATTAAATTTAAATTTAAAACTTCTATAGAGAAATATTTTATATATATTATTATTTTAACTAAATCTTTTCATTTATCTATTAATCCGTAACAAACATTTATAAAAGAATTATTATTATTGCTTATAAAATTAAATATAAAATTATAAATTTAATAATAAATTTTGAAATCTATAAAAAGGGTTATTATTACCTTATTTAAAATTAAATTAACAGAAATTATAACGCTAAAACTAAATATAACATTATCATTAATATAAAATATAGCGTATAATAACTCATTACCAATTATTAAAAATTTAGTAAGCCTTTTATACCCTTTAAAGCTAAATGCATAGGAGTATAAATAATTTAACCTAAAAAAATTAACCACGTAAATATAATTAGAAATGTTAACTAATATTACTAACATTTTAAATAATATAATTCTAATAAGAAAAAATATTATTATCAATTAAAAGGGTAAAAAGGAGTATTTTATGATATTAAATAAAGCTAATATATTATTACAAATTAAGGGCTAGGTTAAAATTAATAACTCTGAAAATATAAAGGGCTTAACTAAGTGATACTGCGTTGGAGATATTATTAACAATATATAACTAATATTAATTTTTTTCTACTATATTAAAAGATCTATAAGAACTAAAATATTAAATTTAAATTAATATATTATAAAAAAAGAAAAAATAACAGGTATTAAAACTAGCAAGAGGAAATAAAAGTTAGGATAGGCTTATAATTATTAGATAATTTTAAAGTAATTAATTTAATTTAAAATAAATATATGGTAATTTAAACATAATAATAATTAGATATTCTATAAGAATATAACCAGGAATAGATTTTTTATCTTTTTTCTCTTTATTAAATATAATTCTTATTTATTTTATAACTTATAAAATAATTAAATTATTTAAATATAATATTTTTAATTAACAAGAATCTTCCTATTTACACTTTTAAAAATTATTATCTAAAGCTTATCTACACCTTAATAAATCTTTAAATCGGAGGTAATAAAATCTTATTCATACTCAAAACCAAATAACTTTACAAAATCAATTACAAACCTTAGAAACTTAAAATTATTAAATTCCTAATTAAAATATAATTTAAATAAATTAAATTACATTATTATACAATATTTTTCCAATAAGTGATATTAAATTTAAAATTTTTCAAGAAAAAAAAAAAACATTACATAACCACTTTTTTAAAAATTACAAGATATAGCATTTTTATATATTTAATAATTTAATATATACAATTCCCTCCTAATAAATTATTTAAATATACAAAAAAATCTTATTTAATCTAAAATTTTAATACTTATACATTAATATTAATTATAAATTTATACAAAAAATAATAATAAATTTATAAATATCTATATATTAAATATATAAATATATATATCTTTTGCTATAGCTTAGAATTAATTATAAATTGGATATTTATATTACATTTTTTAATATATAAATAACTTTATACCTAGATATTATATAATAATATAATTTGGTTCATTTAAATCACAATTAAATAAGTAATTAATTAATCCTAATTATTAAATAATGCAAATTAATTTTGAAAATTTATTTGGTTACAAATATTATAATTATAAATATAATTTTATTGCATAAAATCTGAAAAAAATTAGACCAGAAAAAGATTTCCTAAGAATTGGGCTTATGTAAAACTCATGCTATTGTGCCCCCGATTCGCCTGGGGGCCCCAATTTAGAAATGTTAGCCTTTCAGCTGAAGACGCTACTCGTACTCCGCCCCACTTATCAGGGAGTCGTCCCTCCCCCCAGCCTATAAGCTGGTACTCACCAGTAATTCTAACTAACTAGTAATTCTAATTAAAATCACTAATATATGATATTAGAATTTAATTTCTAACCCAAATTGAAATCATTTTAATTCGAAAAAAATATTATATATAAATGATTTATTTTTAAATTAATTAATATTAAATTAAACGTTACGATTATAAAAATTAATTT
>MU376394.1:0-36336 GCA_022495205.1 Hypoxylon sp. FL1150 | reverse complement strand
TTTTTTATTTTTTAAATTAATTTTTATTTAAATGTAATTATTAATTATTATATTATTATAAAAAAATATTTATATTATTATTTTAAAATTATTTACGATTATAATTACGTAATTTATACATTTGAATTTTCGTATTTTTTAAATTAAAATTAATAAATATATTATTTTAAAATAATAAATATATTATTTTAAAATAATAAATATATTATTTTAAAATAATAAATAAATATATAATTATTTACGAAAATAATAAATTTAATTATTTTCGTTAATTTCGAATTATTTGAATTTTTAATAATTATTTTAATAAATAAAAAATTATTTATATTTAAAAAATTAATTAATTTAATTTAAATTAAAAAAATAAAATTCGTAAAAAAAAAATAAATTAAAAATCTAATTAGCTAAAAAGTTATATAAATAAAAAAATATATTTTGCGATTTTAATTTAAATTTTTAAAATAAAATATTTAATTTTTTTTTAAAAAATATTTATTAAATAAATATAATATCGGTTAAAAATTCAAAGCGAAATGGAAATTTTTATATTTAAAAAAAACTTTATATTTTTATTTAATATAATAATATAATAAATAAAATAAAAAATTTTAAAAAAAAATTTAATAAAATTAATTCGAAAATATTTAAAAAAGAATTTTAAAAAAATTAAAATATAATAATCCGATTTTAAAAAATTTCGATAATTTAAATTAAATTATAAAAATTAAAATCTTTTTAAAAAAAAATCTGGGAAATTTTCCTAAGAAAAAAAATACCGCGAAATTTTCCCCGATTAGAATTATTTTAAAAGAAATAATCGATACGATAGCCCCAAAGCCCAAGCTAACCCCTATAGGAATTACCTTGAAACCACCTAGTAATAATAGTAATAATAGCAACGATTAGCTTGCCGAAACGAATGCGAGCGAAACGAATCATGATCGTACTACCCCGGAGTTTACCACCTATCGAGAGCTTATTTCCGAAGTGCTAGCTGATGGCGATCACGACCCTGGTCTTACTTTGAATGTAATATTAGCAGAATAAAACACCAAAAGAGCTGAGACTCGCCGACTACTAGACGATGGAAGTGATCATCCAAAGATAGGTTCAAACGATGTCGATACGCCCCCTGCAAGCACTGGAGGGTTTTACCAAATGGCAGCGCCCTTTATACCGATTTTCCCTGAACCGAGCAGGCACGAAGATATCCTCTTTGACGGGAGGTGCGTTACTGCCTGGTTAGAAGAAATGGAGGTTATTTTCGACCAGTATCGTCTAGATAAGGCGTTTATGGTGAAGCAGCTGCCTCAGTGGACGAAAGACCGATCTACCAAGCAAGACGTCAAGACCACTCTTAACGGAATAAAGTCATGGGATGAAGCCAGAAAAGCACTGCTTAGGGACTATAAGGCTCACGATCCTCGTCAACAGCTCTCTTATACGCAGAAACTCCGACAACTTAGCACTGGTTCGACATTGGAGGACCCTTTAGAGATTGATAAGCTCCTGAAAAAATACGCTACCCTGATCAGGCAAGCGAAGGCCGCCAAGTCTACCAATATCGATCAGGACTCGTATGTGGAGTCTATCCTTCTTCGACTGAGCACCACTGCGATCCGAGATATCAAAAACCACTCCCAGCTCTCTTTAGGACAGCTGAAGGTGTTGACCTTTGAGAAGCTTAGGGAGAGTATCACCGAATGGGTCAACGACGAAAGTGAGTTAGGATCTATGAGGAATAGAGGCCCGAGTGTTACTTCTCGTTCAAAAGCGGCTACTACCCAGGAGCAGGATGGTCAGCAGTCTGATCGCAAGAAGCAGGTCTCCTTCGAAGAGAGCGACACTGAGACGAGTAAGACGGTGAAGACAACTACTCCCAGGGGCGTTGTCCCTAGGCCTCCTTCTTCGACAGACGAATCGATCTTGAAGCTATCGACTGCACTCAAAGAAATGACGATCAACTTTCAGGACATCCAGAGTTCACTGGACAAGCAGACCAAGGAGATCAAGCTGATCAGGAACACGCATGCTGGTCAATCCTCTCACAATGGAACTCCGATGAACTATGCCGACGCTGAACAACTCGAGTTCAGGGCTTTTCCAGTCCAGCGATCAAATGGAGCCCCTCCTAATGGAGCTGGAAGAAGCCAAGCACCTCCACCCCCCGGGGCTAGGTTGTATGACAATTTTGGCCAGTTCAGAGGAGGAGGATCAGGCTTTAACGGGCCCCAGAGATGCTTCTTTTGTCACGATACCACTCACTTTATTGGTATGTGCCCTCTGGCCAGAGGTATGGCTAATGATGGGTTCATCGTCTGGAGCAAGGATAACCGCAGTTACTACCTCCATGGCAACGCTTTAGAACCAAATGGTGATTCTAATGCAGGGTTGTGGATTCCAAACGAAATCGTTGATGGTGCCAAGCAGATGAACCAACCGGTTGGCTATGCTATATGTTGCTACATCAAACAACAGGGTATCGGTGGAAAGAGGGCAGGGTCTTTTGCGACCTACTGGCTAACGAAGTTCGATGGCAAGATGCCCAAAGACTCCGGCTCCACTGAAAGGAGTTCCCAGGCAGCAGGTACCTCTCCTGAACAGAAAAGTGCCCCAACAGCCACGATCAACTCGGTCATGTGCGACATTGACAAGAGTTTCTCTGAAGGATACATTGATTATGGCTGGGCCAAAGCAGCTCTGTCAGATGACGGTACCCAGTTGTTCAAAGCGATCATCAAGCCAGAATCCGAGATTAAAACACCGCCTACCAACTCTATCAAATTAAACGCTGTCAAACGGAGGCGAGGTTCCGACGGTGAACCGATCGACGTGGAGGAGAGCTCTGCTGAACAGATAAGCTCAACCCAGAAGACCAGTCCGGTTGATGTTAGCAAGATGTGGACTCAACTGATCAAGGACAATGCCCGTCAAAACTTCAAGATAACGTGGGGAGACATGATCAGTCTAGTTCCAGGGTTCTCTGATGCTGTCCGAGAGCACCTGATAGAAGCTGCTCGCAAGGCGGATATGGGCCCGGTCAAGGTGATCAGAGTATCTGCGGACGAAGCTGCGAAAGAAGCTGCACTGAGCGAACAGGCAACCCGACCTACGCCGGGAGGAGATATCCTGAATGTAGTTCTTGATACAACAGGAGGTCAGACTGAGCCTCAGAGGAGGCCAGGCACTGGAGGGATCGCTGCGCTTAACGACCCTAACGCCTACTATAGGCCCCACCTGCGATTGACAGTGCGGATCGGCTTTACTGGTGAAGAGAGGCCGATCACTGCAATTGTAGATTCTGGAGCTGAATCCTCCATTATAGCCTCTAGCTACGTTCAAGCTCACAACATCCCGATGAGACACACCGATCTGAAGTAAAGTGGTTTTGGCCAGAATACGAAGGTTGCGTGCCGAGGTGTCATCGACGGGCCTGTCTGGCTTGCTGGACAGAGTCTCCCTCTACCGATATACGTCGTGGACGACTGCTACACTCGTATTCCACTTTTGCTCGGCCTAAACTTTATCTTTCAAAGTAGGATGGAAATGAGCTTCAGAGGTTCTGATATGTTGATCGCTACGATGACATTTGGGTCTGCTAGAATCGAGGTACCGTTGACGTATGGAACAACACCAAAAAGGAATATCAACGAATTCTTTCAGCCTCGATACGTGAAGGGAAACTAAACGCCGTTGATGATCAGGTCCGACTCAACGGCACGACTAGGCCCTCCACGCAGTCTGGTCTGGACTGCCTACTTTTATCAGAGTTCGTTTCACCAGAGATCTCTTGTACCAATTACAGCACCCTAGCCAAGATTGGGTACCGATCAGCCTTCTGTGAAGATGAGCCTCCATTCACCGAAAGGGAGCAGGGTTTTTCAGTGAATGCAGTTGATGTTGGTGATGCTGTCCCAGAAGAGAACGTGATCGACTTCTCTTTTGAGTTGGAGGAGGGGGATACCGTCCTAGCGTCACTCTCTGACGACGAGTTTCTGCGAGTCTTCCGATCGGCCAGCGAGGAGACCTTCAGAGAGGCAAAAAGGACGAAGGTTTTGAATCGGGTTAAACCTAAGGGTCCTAGTGGAATCTCGATTAATACGATGTATAAGCCGAAGGATCAAAAAATTCACCCTGTGGACGACGCCCCGGCGGACGGTTCAGTACCTCCAGGGACGATCAGTTGGAAGGAGGCTGCCTTAGCCGAGGCCAGAGCCAGTGTTGAGGACGAAACTTTGTCCAGGGTAGACGGGCCATTTAAGAACATTTTCCCACGATACTCCGATAAACCGAGGGGTGCAAGGCTTACGCCTGATCGCCTGGACGCCTTACGGGAGAAGCTTAAGGAGGAGTTGCTTCCGGCGGAGGTCGACATCCTGATCGAGGTTTTCTTCCGCAGAGAGATGGCCTTATCCTGGGACCTTAGCGAATTGGGACACATCCGGGAGGAAATCTCCCCAGACTACGTGATCAAGACTGTCCCACACAAGGCGTGGCAATCGAAGGGAATTCCGATTCCAGCTCCACTGAGAGAGAAGGTAATCAAAATTCTGCAGGAGCGTTTGAAACATGGTATCCTTGAGGAGAGTCACGGACCTTACAGGAACCCGTGGTTCGTCGTCCAGAAGAAGAACGGTGGTCTTCGACTGATCAACTCATGCACGAAGCTTAATGCGCACACTATTCGAGATGCTTTCTTGCCTCGGGATTGCGACTCTTTTTCACAGGAGTTCGCTATGTGTGCGATGCTCTCTTGTATCGACCTCTTTTCAGGATACGACCAGACCAGGCTTTCGATATTCAGTAGAAACCTGACGACATTTGCTACTCCGATCGGGCTAGTGCGTATGACGGGAATCCCTCAGGGAGGAACTAACTCCGTTGCTCACTTCCTGCGCGTGATGAACCGACTTCTTTACGATCTGACTCCTCAGAAGTGCGAGCCTTTCTTCGACGATGTGGGAGTAAAAGGACCTACAACGACGTATTCGGGTGAGGAGAGTTACCCTGGGGTGAGACGATACGTCCTAGAACATATCGAGAACGTTGCAAATGTCCTCCTAAATTTCGAGTTGGGAGGGGCCACAGCTAGTGCTGAGAAATCAATATTTTGTCGGTCATCTACAGAGATCGTCGGATTCCTTTGTGGTACGAATGGACGGAGGCCCAGCGACGGAAAAGTGATTAAAATCACTGAATGGTCACTCTGTAAAGACGTCTCAGAAGTCCGATCGTTCCTCGGATTGACCGTATACTTCAGAATCTGGATCGAAAAGTATGCTATAATAGCGCTCCCTTTGACGATACTCCTTCGAAAGCAGGAACCTTTCCGATGGGATGACGATCAGAGAAAAGCCATGGCTACCTTGCAAGATGCTTTGGTGTCTGCACCCTGTCTGATTAACCTGGATTATACCTCTGATCGACCGATTGTGGTCAAGACCGATGCTTCCGGAATAGGCTGGGGAGGAGTCCTAGGCCAACTCGACTCAGACGAGATCTTCAGACCCTCCCGATACGAATCAGGTGCCTGGAAAGGAGCAGAATTGAATTACGATGCGACAAAACAGGAGTGTCTTGCAGTCTTGATGTCCCTCAGAAGATTCAGCAACTATATCTATGGGATACGCTTTCGACTGGAGACTGATGCGAAGGTCCTGATCTCTCAGTTAAACGATAGTTTTAATAGCTTGCCGGGTGCCGTCTTGACGCGATGGATCGCTTATATCAAGCTCTTCGATTTCGAGATCAAACATGTGCCAGGGAAAAAGAACACGATTGCTGACGCACTCTCTCGACAACCTAGCGGACCGTCTGATCGCGAGGATGACAAATGGGAGGGCGATTTAGAAGAGTTCATCGATTTGAAGCTTAATTTTATCTCGGTTAACCTTTCGACAGAGCTCGGTTCAGAAAAGTTAGGACCTGATCAGCCTCTTCAGCCAACGGAAGACTGGTCAGAAGAATCACAAGAATATGCTAGGTACCTGACTACCCTGAAATTACCCGAGAGGCTCGAAAGTAACCGATCAGCAAATGGTCGCTCCAGGAGAGTTAGATTCAGGGCAGCTGCTCTCAACTACCTTGTCCAGGAGAATATCTTGTGGAAGAAGCCTGATCGGAACTACCCCGCCAGAAGGGTAATCAACACCCCTGGAAGGAGGAATCGGATCATCCGAAAAGTGCACACCGAATTCGGACACAAGGGTAGAGATTCCACGTATCGACGGATCTCCGCAGTGTACTACTGGAAAGGGATGTACAACTACGTTAAGGAGATGCTTCGATCGTGCGTTGAATGCCAGAAGGCAGACTCTAAGCAGTATTACGATCCGACCATGTACACCCAACCAAGAGGCTTATTCGAATGCTGGATTATAGACGTACAATTCATGCCCAACAGCCACGGCTGTATAGCCACTGTTGAAGCGAGAGAGCAGCTCTCTGACTATCTTGAAGCAGCACCTCTGCGGAAAGTAAATGCGAAAAACGTCGAAAAATTCATCATGACACAGATCGTGTATCGATTCGGTACTCCTATCCTTATAAAGGTAGACGGAGGATCTGAATTCAAAGCAGAGGTGATCGCGGCCTGCGATAACTTAGGAGTATCTCGAAAAGTAGGCGCGCCCTACTTTCCCGAGGGGCAAGGCCAAGTGGAGATCGGCCATAGACCGATCGCTTCTGCGTTGAAAAAGCTCACTAACGGCTCCATGAGTAAATGGTTTCCGTATTTCGATGCAGTTGTATGGGCTGATCGCACCTCTGCTAGGGAGGGAGGCCTGAGTCCTTACGAAATCCTGTATGGCCAGAAAGCAGTACTATCGATCGAGACTGCAATTCCGACCTGGAGAGTTCTCAATTGGCAAGACGTCCGCGATCATACTGATCTCCTCGCAACAAGGGCGAGAATGCTGCTAAGAGACCCTTCTGATTTAGAGAAGGCTGCTGAGATTGTGCTTAAAAGGAGGCAGAGGATGGCCGCCAAGAACGACAAGAGGAATGCCGGGAGACTCCGTAAGGTACAGCTTAAGTTAGGCGACCTCGTTTTACTATATGACACTCCTCGGCATATCGACATGTCGCGATCGCGAAAGCTTCAGTACAACTGGTCTGGACCCTACTTCATCGAATCGATACCCGATAATAATAGGTACATCCTGAAGGAGCCGGGCGGAGAGTTGCTTCGGGGGACCTATGCCGGAAATAGGTTAAAACATTTCATTCAAGACCCAAAAGGGTACTGGATCCCTCACGCCTGTAAACAAGACAAGTGGACCAATGACCTGTCTCCAGAAGAGGCTGATCAGGAGGTGGACGGTACAGATGATGAAGAAAGAGTGAAGATACCGGTACCTCCATCTGAAGGAGTTGAAGATGATTACGAGACTATACGGAAGCGAGTGATCGAGGTCCGTATACCTCCAGAGAAAAAGGAGGGCTACGAGATAATTCCCGAAGAGGGGTTAGACGATTATAACCCAGGGGACACCTTCATTCAAGTGAGGGGAGGAACTCAGCGTTATGGTCTACGAGACTTATAACGGTGGGGGCATTCCGGAAGCATACAATTTTCCTTTGTTTTGTCTTAATTTCCTTGTTATTTTGCGACGATCATTCTAGTGGGCACCGAGACATCCGATAGTTGGCCCCTTTTTACCTCCCTTCAAAGACAGTTAAGCCACCTTATTTCAATCCGCCGATCCAACCACAGAGTCAGCAATTTCACGGAGCTGATCTCCTTCCAAAGAATATCGAGCCGGGCACCACCTCTCCTGCAACCTCTCTTCAAGGGGGAGATCACGATCGGGGTTTCCTATCAGCAAACAGTACTTCGCTTCTCTG
The DNA here is from genome assembly GCA_022495205.1 of Hypoxylon sp. FL1150. Taxonomy (NCBI): domain Eukaryota; kingdom Fungi; phylum Ascomycota; class Sordariomycetes; order Xylariales; family Hypoxylaceae; genus Hypoxylon; species Hypoxylon sp. FL1150. Next base: position 28,491 of record MU376394.1, on the reverse strand, counting down.
AAGGTACAAGTGGAATCCTTTATATGGTAAAAGCAGTTGCCACATACTCCTTTGAATTGAAGGAGCGATCTGCATCCAAAGAAGGGCCGCATTCCAGCATATTTCTGCGTATCTGATTCCATAAAGAGGCGCTCGCAATTTTCGCAAGGAATCTCGTTGGGATACCCGAACATTTGGATAAAAAGGCCCCTGACGCGACGCTTATCCTTGACCAGTCTTGAAAAGAACTCACCACCAGGGCCTCCATTTCGAATTTCGACGTACAAGGGATAATTCGGAATTGTACGATATGCCTCGACAGACTCCGAATAGGGAGGCTGTAGCGATAGGAGTAACCACAACTGGGGGAGATCGTTCACGTGCCACTGCAAATATCGACCCTCAGCCCGACCACCTAGGATATCTATTCGGAAGAGATCCAATACCTGTGACTCCTGTCAGCAGAGGATGGCTGGAAAGCGATCACGAGACCTACTCTCGCATGAGTTGTGTCGAACACAGTTCGCCCGACGTGAGCTTTCTCTTGCCAGATACTTACAACAGAGCTTAGCTCAGTGTCGATCGGAGAGACAGCTGGACGCTTGCTCACGTACGGGCCAGGAACTAGCTGCAGTACTATCCCAGTTGAACGATCAGTATTGGCAGAGCAAGAGGAGAAGTGGTGAGAAACGCCTTACATTCGTCACTACTCGGTTGAGAAGGCTGTGATCTCCGTGAACTCTGTGGTGAAGATTTCTGATCAGTGCGCCGCCCTGTCCCTTGAACGGAGTTACCTTGAAGAGAGTCTTCCGATCGCTTGGAAGACATGATTACTTGTTTTGAGCTTTGTGCTCTCAGGAGAAGTGGAATTCGACAAGGCTTGATTCAAGAGAGTGTTGTTGAAGATAGGAGGATTAGGGAGGGAATCTCACAAGCTGTGAATGAATGTGCAGAACCCTGAAGAAACGAAGTATGACGACATCCAATGGAGTGACCTGATTGGTCGATCCGACGAACGCATCACTCCAATTGGCCATTACAATATGATAAGTCAGCATCGAGGAGGAAGCATTCACGACTCTCTGCCCTCTCTCATTCCTACTTTATTTTTGAAGATTCATTTCACAATAGGAGTTACGCCTTCTTGCACATTTATCGAGAATCCTCTTTCTTCAACAACTCTCTCGAATCCAAGACGATTACCTCTATTCAAGCTACTTACTCACTTCAAAACTACAATGTCGCAACCACAGGGAACCGAGTTTCACCTCAACTCCCTTGCAGCTTTGCTTCGACGGATTCACGGTAGAGATTTCGAAGATACCGATCTCTATTCAACCAAGCAAATGGTGAAGAGCATTCCCTGCAGACCTTTCTTAAGAGAAGACAGCAAAAGAGCGATCGCAGCAACCGCCGATCGAACTATCCCGCCGGGTGCCGAAAACAACTGGAGAGCTAGGAGTGCCATTGATTTACTCCTAGCTTTCCAAAAGTTCATCGGAGAGGACTATCTCAAGACAGACCAGGCTGAAGCTCTATTCGGGATGATTTTCAACGGAGTTGGTCCTGATCGCGCTGTCTACGAGCGACCATGCAGTGTTGCCTTGAAGCAAGGACGAGTAGCTGGCTTCAATTACAACGTCGCTCAGGCTTGGGAAAGATCGCCTCGCAACCTCGTTTTCTTGCAGTTGATGGACACAGCCAGACCAGTGAATGCTGAAGTGCCAAATGAAGACTTCATGTCTCCGCATTTCAGTCTAGTGGTGTACAACATACAGCATAGCGCGACTTACTGTTTCGACTCCTTCAAAGATGACAGTAAGTCTCGGGCGAGGTGGGCTTCGAAAGCGATTGCCAGAGCGATCGCTCTTCATAAGAAGATACCGATTACTCAAGTTAAAGAAGGGCCGGTGCACCTCATACCTCTGTTCGAGCAAAGGGACCAGTGGAGCTGTGGTTTCTGGGCTCTATACACGGCTTACATGATCATTAGGGAACCGGTAACTCTAATGAGTATGGCGCGAAGACTCCTAACTCGTCAGGACCGAGGCCTGAAGGGCCTCCGTTACTTCTTTAACGTGATCGTGACAGGATACCTAGGTATTCGGGTGACCAAAGATCTGACGCCTCCGCCTAAGAGTAGTCAGGGTATAAGGATGGGATCGATCATACCCTCTATTGAAGAGAGTTATTTTCCGGAGGAGGACGATCGGAAGTTGAACAAGAGTGCAGTCTCGTCTCTGGTGTTCGTTGGAGAAAAACGAGTGACCTCCGATGTACCTGATCAACCGATACCCGAGGTGTCTGATCACGAAGAGGGCTCTAATACCGAGACCGAGAAGGGAACGAAATCCGACTCCAGTGAGGACTCTCAACCGATCGTCACCCGTAGTCGAAGGTCCACCGTCAGACGAGGGATCCCTGATGAGGAGAGCATGCAATTCGACGACTCCGATCAGTCTTTGCCTGACCCTGTATTAGGGGAAGGATCACCTTCTGGTTCGAATGGAGGTGACGAATTCGGAGTTGTCGGAGACTACTTTGAACAGAGTGATCAGGACATTCCTCTGATGTCAGGAGGCCTAGGAGAGGAGTTGTTCCCAATCGAGGACCTTATTGACACCAGTGTCTTCTCCCCAATGGATGTCACTTCAGAAGAGGGTGACCAGCCTTTATATGAAGATACTGCTATGGGGGATGCAGGCTCAGAGGACCAACTGCTGTCCGACAGTGAAGCCGGCTATGAGCCTGATCACGACCTCTCTTCAGAGGAGGTTGAAAGCAAGGACGTCGAAATGGTTGACGTCTCCGAAAGCGAGGAGTCGGGGGTAAGTGACGAGGTGATGAGGGAGGCGGCAGAGATAAGCCAACTCTTCGATCTGAACGTCCGACACCATCAAGGAGTGAACTATCTTGAGGAGAACTCTAATCCATATAGGTGGAGAAGGGACACCGTTCAAGATATGATCGATCGCCCTGCACCTCCTTTCCCTGAGTACTGGCAAGGGTGGGATAGTTTTAGAGAGTTGATGGATATTGCGAATGAGCCTTCTCATAGGCCGGACAGTGGAGTATCGCAAAGAAGGCAGCGTGTGGCCCGACGTTCAAGGGAAGCTGAAGCTAGGGAGGCCGAAGCTATGGAGGAATCAGAGGCCTCCGGATCGGAGTATGAGGAATAAGTGGAAAGGACTCTTTTTATAATAATTTATTTAGGTCTAATTCGGTGAGGACACATTCGTTATACCTAGGGAGGATTGAACAAGTGTGGGGTGATCAGACACGTTGTAATTAGCCACGTGATTTTTGACGAAATTGCTCCGCGATTTCTACTGAAAAGTTATCTCAGAAACTCAGACCAGGATGCGAAATTCTTTGTACCACACCAGCCTCAAATGATTTTAGCCAATCAGACCCCTGACCTACCCCTCCCCACGAATTTCGCTTCCAAAAGACGCCACGCCTGGACCCACAGATACATCTGCACGGACCAACGGCGGTGTGGCTGGGTGGCGCAGCCACCCGTCTTTTGAATAACGTCTGAGCTAGCTGAGATAAGACCTTGGCCGCGTCCCCCATAAATATACGACGGCATGCATATTTTCAAAAACGGCCGGGTCGTTTCGTGTATGCTTACTAGCAATTGTCATGCATACTAATGCTGCCCGTACAGATTCCACCGTGGTCTTCCGCTTTCATCGCTCTGTGCCCGATATTTTGTAATTGCGTGGAGCGGGAAAGTCTCACAACTCTTAGGAACGTGGGCGGAGATCAATTGGCATGCGAGCGGAACCGGATCCATGTGGGGTGGCATTTCGGTGGTGCGTGGGCACGGTGCGGCCGTGAATCAAACCAAACGGGGGCGCAGGCGGGTCCGTGGTGCCTCGATGAGATCATTGGCCCGATGCTGATAGTTTTACGTGGGAGCTGACAGGTGGCAACCAGGTGGTATATCTTAGTGGCAGGTGTCAAAGGGCGGAGAAGAATTTCCTAGGTTAGGTTACTCCGTTCGTACTACCTTAGGTACTATTTTCTGCTAGAGTCGCATTGCGCGCTCACCCCTCTCTGTAAGCCTATGCCTTACTTCTCCGATTCAGCTTGGAATCAAGGCATGGACTTATTTCCTTTGTAACGTCAAAAGTCTTGGCTTTTTCCCGCCGTTTAGCCGTCCAGCGTCGCGAAACCGCCACGATATTAGTTTGCTCTTGACGCCGTTTTGGCCCACCATGTCCAGGCCCACGCATCATGAATTGAAGTCTTTTCCACCAAGTCCAGTACGCATACGCATACGCATACGAAGGCGTCAACTTGTGCGTATCGCGCCTTAGAAAATGGCGTCATGGCGACAGAGACCTGCCCTCGTAGCCTCGTGGTAAGTTAGACACTAATATCGTCCCAAGATATTCGTCCGAACTTCGTCCCATCTTTCGTCTCAATAGATTGAAATTTTTCTAATTCGGTATAGTATTCTTGGTCTAAGCACGGCGTTCGTCTGGTCTCGATATTACAAAAGCGCAGCCTTCGGTACGGCCCGTCTCTCGTCTCGTCTCTCCCACCATTTTGTCTAATGTCTACCTCTACGTCCTTACGTACCCGAGTGCGCTAATACGAATAGAACGACCTTTCCACTTCTCCATCTTGACCTTCCTCTTTTCAGGTCTCGCACTTCCCGCCCATGCCAAATATATAATACGTACCGACCCGCGCTACGTGCCTCTGTCCGATGGTAGTCCTTTCACAAAGACCATCCTCGCCGATATAATCAAATCCCCGCCTCGACTCCGATCTCTTTCGCCGTCCTTCGTGCTCCTGCTCCTCTGCGTCGTCGCCCGTACCATACTATACTGGAGGACTATTCGTACCATCCACTGCTCGTGGGATGGACTTCAGGTATGCGCTTCGACCAGCAGTGGGGTGAACGAAGCGGCTAGAGGGCGGTTGCTAATCATTCTGTATAGGCATTTCTTCCCTTTTTCCTCGCCCTCTACGACTTCCTCGAACTGCGACCCGTACGTCTGCCGAGAAATGGTCACGATGCGCAAGGACGAGCAGGCGCTTCCGCGGCCCTGACAAGGTATGCCGTGATCGCGTTGGTGTGGGGTTTAGCCGCCACCGATACCCTTCTCTTGTCGGAACGCACTACGGGCGCCATCTGCCCCGCCAGCCCGCACATCGAGCGCTTCATCCCTCTCGCCCAGCTCGTTACCTTGGCCCTCGATGCCGTGGTCATCTCCCACGTTGCGAGGTTGCGCCAAGGTGGCGACGGACGGTTTGGTGCCTGGGGTCTTCTAGGTACCCTTTTTCTAGCGTCTGCGGCGATATTGACTTTCCTGGGCGTGTGGTCTTCTTTTGACCAGGCCAACTTCCGATGGAACGTTCTGCTGTCCCGGCTTGCTGTGGGAGACCTGATAGGCAGCAGCCTAGCTGTGACGGTTGGCATCGTCTCGGCTGTTCACCTCCTCGGCTACGTTCACCCGACGTCGGTGGGCGTCTTGCTTACAGGATCAAGCATATTTGTCTATCTACAGCGGATGATCTTGGATGGAACTATGATTAAGGTTTGGTCTAACTGGTGGGGTTTGGTAACCGGGGTTGGGTTATTTTTAGGAGCGGGCACCTTGCTCCATCTGGGAAGGGCTCTCGCTCTCCAGCTGCCCGCTTCTTCCGGGGATGGCATCGTCTCTAGGAACCGATACGGGCTGCTCGCCTTGATCGTCTTTCTCCTCGTTCTCTGCCAGACGCTATTAATGAGTCCCGGGGGATTCTGGCCCACGCCCGCTCCGATCATTGCCGACGCGAGACGCGAGTCGGATGCCTGGATAGCCGGCGCCGGGAAGAGCAGGACTCTCGAAGCGGCCGTCTCGGAATATAGGCGGCGCTACGGTGTACCGCCACCCCCTAACTTTGATAAGTGGTACGAATTTGCCGTCTTCGTCGAATCCCCCATCATCGATACCTTTGATCAGATACATGCGGATCTCCTCCCGTACTGGGGTACCTTGCCGTCCGTTTTGCGACAGAGAACTACGCATCTGCTGGAGCACCCGTCGCTCTCGATGGGCGGCATTATTATCGAGGACGGCAAGGTCGACATTTCCCCGCACATTCACGGCACGCACAGGTGGATGATGGATGTGACGAAAGACATGGTGGCCCCCTTTGCGCGCTGGCTACCTGACATGCAGCTCGCGTTCAACCTGGATGACGAGTGTCGTGTCTCGGTGCCCTTCGACCGCATAAATGCGTATGCCGAAGAAGGACTCAAAGCGAAGGCGAGGTTGGCCACGAAGCAGAGGCTGCTTTCGTTTAGCGGCGCTCAGGATCCGCCTTGGGTTAAAGAATACCTAGGTGCGGATGAAAGCATCTGGACCCAACAGTCGCCTTGGTTTGTGGGGAGATCCAAGAGCCAGATCTTCTACGAGTGGATCTCACCGACTTGTCCTGCCGATTCCGCCGTGAAGAAGTACCGGTGGTGGAATAGGAAAGCCGAGTGTCTGGAGTGTTCTGCTCCGCATATGACAGATGGCTTCGTCTCCAACTGGACCTCGTCGGGAGACTTATGTCATCAGCCCGACTTGGCCTATCTACACGGCGTTCTGCTGTCACCATCTGCCATGGCTCCTTCGCATACACTTTTTCCCGTCTTCAGCCAAAGTCGGCTGTACAATTTCAACGACATATTATATCCAAGCCCGTGGAACTTTGGCGAGAAGGTCGAGTATGAGAACAGCAAGACCATACCGTGGGACCAGAAACTAAACAGCGTGTACTGGCGCGGTGCCTCTTCAGATGGATTTGCCGTACACGGTTCCTGGCAGACATTTTTGCGAGCTCGATTTGTGCATATGGCATCCCTGGCAAAATCATCCGTCCGAGCCAAGTCCCTCTTCAACCTGATGCCTTCCCGCAGAGACCTTGGCAATTCTCTGCGTTCTGTCTTGACATCATCCGCCTCGTCGTCTTCGTCTCCGTCTCCATCCTCTCGACCCTTACAAGCCTCGCAAAGCGTGGTCCCCGCACAAACCCACCTCGCTATCAACGTCTCGTTCGTCGGCAACTTCACCCGCTGCGACGAGCGCGACTGCAACGCCGAGCACATCACCTTCTACGGCTCGCCAACCGCTCAGGCCCCGCCCTCCCTCGACTTCCAAGAGCACTGGCACCACCGGCACCTCGTCGATCTCGACGGCGCCGCCTTCAGCGGCCGCTTCCTGCCTTTCCTTAAGTCCGGGTCCCTGCCGTACCGGGCGGCGCTCTTCCGCACGTGGTGGGAGGAGCGCGTGCACGCGTGGCGCCACTTCGTCCCGCTCGACGTGCGGCTCGGCGACCTCTGGGGCGCCCTAGACTACCTGGGCGGGCCCGGGCTCGCGGAAGCGGACGAGATAGCGCAGGCGGGGCGCGACTGGGCGATGCGGTCGCTTAGGAAAGAGGATATGCAGGTATATATGTTCCGGTTGCTACTGGAATGGGGACGTCTCCTAGACGATCAGAGGGAGGATCTGGGGTTTTCTTTATAAGCAAAGATGAAAAAGGAAATGAGGTGTGAACGCTGGATAAAGATATGTTGGCTATAGACTAACCTAAGCACACGCAAGGAATTATGGGATATGTATCTAATTGTAATTTAAAACGCGGACATCGTAGATTATATAAGGAAACTAGGTGAAACGATGTTATGATTAATACGGGATTAGGAATTAGATGACGAATATGAAGATATATGTACCATGATATCACATAGTTTTAAAGGATTTGTGATCTATTCAGCTACGCAATCATTTATCTTACCATGCGTATTTTCTATTTGTGGAATTCGTTATGTTTGTTTACATGGTAGGTTACCTAAATACAATGGATAAAAGTAATGGATTAAGGTACAAATCTAGCAACAAGACACACACACACACACACACACACACACACACACACACACACACACACACACACACACGCACACGCACACACATAATATCCACATAACACTCACAAAATCAAAGTTAAGATCGAAATCTGAAAAATCAAAACTCCTTAATTTTAAGTAGCCTAACTCATACTTCCATTCCAGGAAACTAAGGCCATCTACCTATTTCCAAGAAATTAAAGTAAATGTGTGAGGATGGAAGAAGAAAAGTACGCGTGGTGTGGGTGTCATGCAGTGGGCAACTAGCAATTAACCCTTTCTTTCGCTAGATTTTTTCGTCACCCCCAAAATTCTCTTGTCTTATCTCGTTTCATGAATGAATCATTTCCTAATAAAGGTTTCCCTCCGTTTCGCCCGCCTGTCTTCTCTTCTATATTGGGTAGCATTTTCGCTGTTCGCTCTCCACGCTGGATCTCGAAATTGGAGCCGAGATTCTAGCCACCATGATAGAGGCCGCAAGGGCCGTATGACGTATAAACATTAATCAAGTTGTTAAACATTAGGCTTTGCTGGATATTGGAATGAATAAGCTTGGTGAAGAGGCAGATGTTAAGTCGACCGTCCATCTCCCCAAGTGGCGAGCGTTCATGACTTGCCGGCCTCTCGAAGTTTGGCCATCCATGCCTCAACTTTCTCCTGCTGGTCGGACTTGCTCCTGTTTTCCAGTACGCTACGTACTTCTACCGACGTATTGGCGCTCAGAAGGGGCATCTCCAAGTCCAAGAGTAGGGCGACGGCCGCGCGGACCAAGACCGCGTCTCCTTCAAAGACGTATACGTCCCATAATCGAGTGCACTCGTCAAGACTGAAGAGGCGCGTGAAGCAAGACGCGAAGGCACCACCGAGGTACTCATCCGGTTCGAGACCCAGTTCCCGGTTTGTTAGGTGTTTGTGTAGCTGTGGGGACTTGGTAGATAAGGTCTGGAGAACCAAGTTGTACGCCGACGTCTTAGCTCCTACGTCGGAAGCACAAAAGGAAAAGGGAAGAGGGCGGTTCAGAATGTTAGCTAACGCAACGAAGGCTGAAGTGGGCGTGGCCAGGTTGAGCAATAGTATGGCGGCAATAGTCTATCCATCCAAGTTAGTAAAAGGGCGTCCAAAACGTAAGATGCAACAAATAGATGTCGAGAAACTTACATTGCAACCGGTCAAGTAGCCGATGTCACTTCGGTACATGGCGTACGCGCGGAGAACGTCAATCAAGCTCTGGTGTAGGGGAGCACCGACTTGGAATATCTTGAGGTCGACTCCCGTTTGTTCTTCCACATCCGTCTTGATCTGCGTAAACCAAGCCATCTTGCGTTCGTCTTCAATGCTTGCTTTCCCAGCAGCGCAACGATCCTCTACGTCGCGAGCCCTCGTCAGGGCGGCATGAAACGAAGTCTCCGATAGTCCAAGTTCATTCCCGATAGCCCGAGACCATACGGCGCCTCGGCTGCGAGGGGCTACTCCCTTCCACCACAGCTCCCTAGTCCGTCGTTCGCGAATAGCAGCATCCCATCTTTTCAGGATGTCGTCATCCCAGACCTGAATGAGTGTCTTAGCAACGGTATCCTTGCTACGCTCCTTCTGTCGTCGGGTAGCTTCTCGCTTCTTGTCGGCCTCGATACTGCTTGCCATCATCTTCTGGTACTCTCTGATATGTCTCTTCTCCTCCGCGGGATCCTTCGGTGGCAGCCAGGATGGCCTCGTTCGTGAGAGCACCGCTTCTTTCTCCTTAGATACGGGCAGAGGATCAATCATAATGTTGGTGCGTCTGAGAGGAGGCAATTCGGCGAGGGCAGACTTTACCCTCTGCTTCGGTGCTGGGCGATCGTATGTAGAATGGTATATCCCGTGCTTATCAAGCTCGTCTGCATGCTCCTCCAATTTCTCTGTGAGTGCTTTCGCCTCCTGACTCAACTCGGATATGGCCGCTGTCCAACTCTTCGCGCGGCCTTTCATTGAGGAAGCTGTTGATTGAAGAGAGTCGGTAGATGTCGAGTTCGAAGCCTTCCATGTTGGTGACTTGAGACAGCCCTGGTGGACGGCGACTGCTGGAGTGCCGTTTCCGACACTGCGGACACGCTCTTTCGGTTGTCTTTCGGGCGACGTAGTGGTCGAGCCTGGTCGACTGGCTGATCGCTCCGTCGGCGGCCGAGGCGATAACGGGACATTATCTAGAATGAGATCGTCGGGAATGTTATCGTCATCGTCGTCATCACATTCCTTCTCCAAGTCAACTGCCGACTTGGGTTCCCGACCTATCTGCCAGCTACTCCGTCGTGACTTTGGTACTACAAGACCAGGGTTCTGGGGGCTAACAGACCGAGTCGGAAGATTAGGACTTGGACTTCGGCGGCGTCGAGATAAATTCGCCGAGGATGCAGACCGCACTGAAAGGCCACGCAATGGCAATGGAGCTGACTGGGGTTGGGGACCGACGCCTGCGCTAAGGCCGCGGGTGCTAGTATCGCGAAACTGTGCGGTCAAGGTCGGACCGTCGGGTCGGGCTCCGGGAAAAGATGGCGTAGTGCGCAGTGGTGGCCGCCGAGCTAGGTCGCGCGTTTGGGTATGAATTTTGGGGCCTACATGCTTAACGGAAGCGGCGCGGAGATCAGAAGCGAATGAGGCACTGTAGGGGTTCGGAGCCGATTTAATCTGCTCGTGGCGGAAATGAGAAGAATCAATCGTGACATCGTCATCGAGACCGATGTCCTCGAAATGGGCAACGTCCGTTGTGGTAGCATCGTCGTCTCCATCGGAATTGAAGGAGCGTACCGACGACGCTCTGGAAGTCATGGCGGATGAAGTCATGCCGGGCGGTGAACCAGGACTAGGAATGGCGAGGTCTACCCCCTCTGAGTGTCCTCCACCGTATCTCATGATCGCATGGTCAAGCATCGAGCAGGTAGTTATCGAGAGGGTTTTCGAGAAGAACTGATGCCGGCAGTCTTGAATATCGCAAGGTAATTGTGAAAATAGTTATGGATTTGCTGGTGGGGGAAATGGGATCGGGTTCCTCTCCAGTACAGACGGACAATCCGGTCCTCGATATATTGTCTAGAACCTGACTCGTTCGAGATCAAGTTCAGGCGAAGGATGAAGGAATGCAAGGCCGTCAAGGGAGACAGGAATAGCAACAGCGAAAGCGATGTTCGAGTGTGATGAGATGGTACCGCGAATCACGACGAGACCAGTCGTTTCGAGATGTTCCCTTCAAGGAAAGCTACCTAAGGTTGGCAAAGGGATACACCCCTGATCTGCGGCAGTGTTATTGTGGTGGAGTGAGACGAGGCTTGTTAATTGTCTCACGATCCTGGCAGGACGGACCCCTAAATTAGGTATAATATAGCAGCTATGTATCGGATCGGGAATGGCGAATTTATTTATTGCTGTCGATTGGACGTCTATTAAAGTCGTCTATTAGAGTGGTAGTATCTTGGTAGCAAAAAGCGAGCGACGAGCGAACGACGTCAAGTAATTGATTTCCTGTCGTGATGTATGTTATCGTTGGTATTAATGGATACGAATGGGCTGTTTATTCCGTATGGCCGAAGCATCCGTGCGTGCAATTGGACGATAATGTTTCAACGTTCCAATGTTGACGAGTGAGACACATTACACTTCAACGGCAAAAGCCTATATCTTGCAATTCCGATGTATAGTCTAGACTTATATCGTATCGGTATGGAGGTGAGGCTGCAGTGGTACTATGAAGAAGGCCGAACACGATAATTGACTTCCGGAAGCTGACGGGGAAATAAGCAGGGCGTCTAATGCGCGTAGCTAGGAGCGAGAGACGAATGATAACGAGAGACCAAGTTTGAAAGAATGGACGAATATCAAGATTTACACTTGAAATTCTATAAATCAGAAATCAGACGGCTTCCCCGGATATAACGAGCGGATCCCCTAATGCAAAGTTGTCGACGGAGGAAGAAGCACAAAGTTGAAAGTTGGAAGTTGGAAGTTTGGACGATGAGGTTGGTTGCAAGGTAGAGCATACAAGCAGACAAGCAAGAGAGATCAGACCGTTCCTCTTGGCGTAACGGTAGCGCCGGCCACCCTCCATCCCCCCCATCTTCAAAGGGCACAAAGCCAATTCGTTCAGGGGAATCGACCCGCTTTTCCCTGCTGTAAGACCCAAGCAGATTAAGCCTGCATGCCACCTGAAAGCTAGCACCTGCCAACTGTCAGCAAGGACAATCTGGCGATGTTCCCCTGAAAATACGATAGGCACCTGGGCATCTAACCCTAGACTCGGCCTCGCCAGGCTGCCGGGCAAGGATTGCAAGTCGCTAAAGAAAATTCTGTCCGGCGCTTCTACAGGTTCTACACGACAAAATTAGGGGGGTCAATTTGCAACCACCACCAATCAAGTCATTCAACCCCAGCCCATCCTTTGACCTTTTAGCACCGCAGATTGTTGTCTGTTCTACCTACTCGACACCCTCTTTTCGTTCCCCAAGTTCGAAATAGGTAGACCGTCCGATCTTACACTCAATGGCAATGCTCTGCTTAGGGTATGGGACCTGAATAACGTCATTAGTAGCTAGCGCTATTAGCCGAGTCCTGCCTTGATCTTGGCCCTTAGGTTAATAGAATACTGTTCGCTGTCCGAAATGAATCGAAAGTGGGCTTACCGATATACGTGTAAATTCGCCGGCATTTCTACTAACTACATATGTGGATCGTAGGACCTACCTTAGGTATGGTAGGACTTACATAGTATGTGCATGTACTGTACAAATTCATGATCCAAATGGGCTCGGCCACGAGGAAGCGCCGTGGTTTGTTTCACCGCCTCCAGCTCATCGCATCCCACGAGCTTCCAAGGGTTCGACAGCATCGTCGCGTAAAGTAGGTAGGTAGGTAGGTACCAGGTAGGGAGGGATAGAAAATAAATATCCCCAAGTTCCATACGCGCTTGATCTGTTTCATTGTTTCAATGTTTCAGTCCATGAGCTCCCTCTTTTCAGCCTCGTTGTAAGATCCTCCTACCAGGTCTTCCCTCGCGACCTGCCCAGTCGAGTCGTCCCCCACTTGCTACGCCTCACTGCTAAAAGAGCGACACAAGTCTTGTCCGTGGCCAGTAGCGCATTTCCTTCATCAAGGAGTAGTTTAGCATGTGATGAGCTGCTCGCAAGATGTCTGCGTCCTATACATCATGTGCACGCGTAAAAAAAGGATTTATCCGGCACGGGGAACAAAATGCGTTTTCACAATACATCGTATGAACATGGCGAGGCTTCGAGAGCTTGCCAGATTGGTACTAAAAACCCAGGCATCCCCGATGCCATCTTTGTGCTACCTAGCAGCATACCTCATGAAATGCCTTTACACAGAACGCCGCTAGTTGTCAGCCTCTTATCCCTGGTAGTCCAGCGTGCTCCAATCCTACGGGACAATCTCCTCGCTTTCCTCTAGCACTTCCTCCACGATCTCCTCAATCACCTGCTCCTCTCCGTTCTCCGCCTCCTTAGCCTCAACCTCTTCCGGCTTCGGTAGGCCTCTCGCGAGTCTTTCATCCTCGAGCTCCTCCTCGACCGACTCGCGCCACGCCAGCCATTCGTCGAGCAGACGTCTTCTGGCCTCGACCACGGCCAGATCCGCAGACGCACCACGCTCCGCATCCTCTTGCTCGAATACCTTGGAGTATTCTCGGAGGTTCTTGCGAATCTGCTTCTGCTCCTCCTTGCTAAGCAGCGTTGCAGGTCTGGGCCGCCAAAGCCATTGGCGAAACTTCTCGACAGCATCTTCCCGTAGCAGCTCACCCCTGAAGTCGTAGATGTGATATCCGTTCTCCATCTATTACAGGTTGTTAGCACTAAAATATTCAGTATGTGATCAAGAGAGTAGAGCGTACAGTGTGTTTCCAGACGGAGGCCCAGGAGGCCACGAAGCGTCCCGAAGGATCCCATTGAATGTCCGTCATGCCGTAATGATCCGCTATATTCATGAGTTGCAGGTTCGCGGTAAGATCCTTGTCGCTCTCGGGCTTTTCGCCCTCGAAGTCGAGGTCGTAGAACTCGAGATCCGCGCTCTGCTGGTTGGCTACCGCGGCGACTACGACAAAGCGACCTCTAGGGGACCAGTAGATGGCGTTGCTGTTCTTCTTCTCTAGGGTGCGCAAGTGCTTGAAATTACCTACGGCCGACCCCTTGGCCTTCTCGGGGCAGAAGAACGCCACCGAGGTCTTGGGAGCAACGGCGGTAGGGCCGGTGGGCTCAGGAGTGGTTATGATAACAAAACGGTCTCCCTTAGGTTCCCAGGCGAAGTTGATAACCGTGTCTTTGATCGTGTCGACAACTTCAACGGGCACACCCTTCTCCTTGATGCGGAAGATCTCGAGAGTGGTGGCTTGCGATTTCTTGGATTTCGAATGACGGTCTACCTTTACCGAGAGGTAAGTCGCATCCGACTGCCAGTGGAGTTTAGCATCGGTAACGCTGAACAGGTTCAGCGATCGAATGATCTGCTTTGACGGTATGCTCATCAGGCCGACCTTGGCGGGATTGCTGCCAATCTCGGGCGTCCAGAAGCAGAAGAGTTGCTCGTATTGCTTCACGCCTTCTCTTTGGGGCGTCGCGGGTGCCCACTCGAAATCCATCACGCCTTCTACCTTGATCGTCGTCTTGTCCAGCAGGGTCATGCGAGGCAGCTCGTAGACCGAGATAGAAGAACCTTGCGTCATGCGGGCAACGTACTTGTCATCGGAAGACCACTTGAACGCCGGCCAGGGGAACTTGGGCGGTTGTTTCGCTCCCGAAGCATCGGTGGTGGTCGGTGTGTCGAGGTTGGCGAAAGACCGGAGCGGCTTGTTGGTTTCAAGATCCCAGATGACATAATTCTTGCCATCCTCATCCACTGACAGTTGAGGGTGTCCTTCTTCGGGTATGGATATGGGTCTGTTGGACCACGTTACGACATACTTTTCGTTCGGGGAGAAGTCGAGCATGTTGACGAAGGGGTGGGCGAATCGCTTCTGCCGAGACCATGACGCGCCACCCCAAAGTTGCACGCCCTGCTGATGGACCGATACGAGATATGTTCCCAGGGGCGACCACTGTACGAAGCTCTCGGTCCAATGTTGTCGGTCGACAATATTCTCGGGAGCATCCTTCTCGTTGTTCCAGAACACGCCGACGTGATCGCCTCGGTACATGGCGAACTGGTCTCGGCCACGACCGCTAGGGTCTGCTAGGAACGAGCGCAAATGCTCCTTTTCGACGAATTCTTCAATCTTCGGCGGCGTATAATTCTCGTCAACACGTCCTTCTCGGCCATAGCGGTCGACGTCGGCCATCTTGTTGACTCGTAGGGTATGTCTCTTGTCCAGGGGGACCATGTCAAGTTGCCTCACGGCGGCAGCGGCTTCGGCGGGGGAGGCATATTCGACGAAGGCAAATCTAGAAGAGAATCAACACTCAAAATGTCCCGTCTGAAATGCCAATATTTCTCGTAGCTCGTTCCTCTAGAATGGTCCTACTGGCGAGAAAACGAACGTAGATAGCTAAAGACATACCTCATCGACTTGCCATCTTCCATAGGCATGTAAACTTGGTCTTCGGTCGTTTTTCCCACGGAATTCAACTTCTTCAACAGAAACTTTACCAGCTTTGGCTTCTGCTCCTCGTTAACCTCGGGTAGACCGTCAATAACGACAAATGTATCGTAGCCTTGGTCAAGCTGGACCTCGTACTTCTCGCGCAAGTCGGAAATATCAATCTCATCCTCATCGTAATCGTCCTCATCAACGTCTGCGTCGCGCAGGTGATCAAATGACGGCGCCATGTTGGGTGGTTGTATTCGTCGCGAGGGGTGTTGGCTTGTTTGTGGGGAGAATCGAAGCTGCCCCGCCTTGGAGAGTGATGGTAAACGATTGTCGCAATGCAATGCCTCGACTTCGGGTAGGTACCGTGTAATGATGCGAAAGATAGAGTGGGATAACTATCAGTGCAGACGGGAGGTATCGTAGCCCGATGTGGTGTCAGCCGACAGCTCAACTCGAAAAAGATAGAATTGCTTGAAGGGAAAGGCGACGCTCAGCCGATATTTTTTTGCGGGTGAATTTTTCGATGGTTCAGAGATAAAACCCCCAGTTGTGTGTGTACCCACCCAGCCGCTTATCGCTCTCACCAACCTGCGATAACAAATTGAGTGCAACCTTGGAGAAAGAAGAGGATTGCAATAGGATGTATGGTAGACTAAAAGATCCATTGTTCCGAAAATCCCTTTTGGTGGGATTGGTCCCACTTCGGAACAACTATTATCCCCACCTTCCTATCTCTCGTCATCACTTGGAAGTGCAGCACCCCTCCTCTAGTGCCAGAAAGGTACTTCGTTTCCTACCCAATCTTCCATGATCTTGCAAGTATCTCCTCGGTACCAAGTTATTCCCTTTTCCGTTGTCCAGCGAAAAAAGTTCAAGTTCAGCCCGCATAGCCCGCATAGCACTGAAGCTCTCGCCAGGCCCACCATAAGGTGCCTAAGCAGCAGACTTGGAGGCAACGCAAAGGCATATCAAACTTCACAAGGCAGAGACCACCTGCACATACACCTCAAACACCACATCTTGAAAGAGCCACAAGCGGTCAACATGGTACGTGATATTCCCTCTTCAAACGCCTATCTTTTCTTTAGTTTATTTTTTCTTTTCCTTCCCTTCCCAACCTATACTAACAGTGTTTAGTCGTCTTTCAGTCCCACCCAAATCTTCGAGGAGGGCACCACCGAAGAGAAAGGAGAGAATGCCCGTCTCGCCGCTTTCGTTGGCGCCATCGCCGTTGGAGATCTTGTCAAGAGCACACTAGGCCCTAAGGGGATGGACAAGATATTACAGTCAGCGTACGTAACAATTTGCAACAGCCACTTCCCCTATGATCTCGATCAGATCCCCCGACTAATGCCATGCACATGCAGTTCCACCTCCGAAATCATGGTCACCAACGACGGCGCCACCATCCTAAAGTCCATCGCCCTTGATAATGCAGCTGCAAAGGTCCTAGTCAACATCTCGAAGGTTCAGGACGACGAGGTAGGAGACGGAACCACTTCGGTGGCTGTTCTGGCGGCCGAACTCCTACGAGAAGCCGAGAAACTCGTCGACAAGAAGATACACCCCCAGACCATTATCGAGGGCTACCGGATAGCGAGCCAGGCCGCCCTTAAAGCCTTAGAAGGTTCGGCGGTAGACCACAGCAAGAACCCCGAGGCCTTCAAGAAGGATTTGCTCGCCATCGCGCGTACGACCTTGAGCTCCAAGGTGCTCGCCCAAGATAGAGATCTCTTTTCCAAGCTGGCTGTCGATGCGGTGCTGCGGTTGAAGGGATCCTCCGATCTCAGTCATATCCAGATCATCAAGAAAGCTGGCGGCAAGCTGAGTGACTCCTATCTAGACGAGGGGTTCATCCTCGACAAGAAGATCGGAGTAAACCAGCCCAAGCGTCTGGAGAAGGCCAAGATATTGGTTGCCAACACATCCATGGACACGGACAAGGTCAAGATATTCGGCGCGCGCATGAAGGTTAGCTCGACCGGCAAGTTGGCGGAACTCGAGAAGGCCGAGAAGGACAAGATGAAGGCCAAGGTGGATAGGATCAAGGCCCACGGGATCAACTGCTTCATCAACCGGCAGCTCATCTACAACTGGCCTGAGCAACTCTTCACAGACGCCGGCATCATGTCCATCGAGCACGCCGACTTCGACGGAATCGAGCGCTTGGCTCTGGTGACGGGTGGTGAGATCACGTCCACGTTCGACCATCCGGATCAAGTCAAGCTAGGTCACTGCGACCTTATCGAGGAAGTCATTATCGGGGAAGACACGCTCATCAAGTTTTCGGGCGTGGCCGCGGGCCAAGCTTGCACTATCGTCTTGCGGGGTGCTACCGAACAGCTGCTGGACGAGGCAGAGCGTTCTCTGCACGACGCCCTGGCCGTTCTCTCACAGACCGTTAGGGAGCCGAGAACAACACTAGGTGGAGGGTGCGCGGAGATGCTAATGGCTAAGGCGGTAGAAGGCGCGGCGACTCGAGTGGAGGGCAAGAAGCAGATGGCCGTGTCGTCTTTCGCGATAGCTTTGAGACAGCTACCGACGATCCTCGCCGACAATGCGGGATTGGACTCTAGCGATCTCGTGGCAAGATTACGCAAGGCCATCTACGATGGCATGTCGACGTACGGTCTAGACCTCACAACACCCGAAGGAGGAATAGCGGACATGCGGGATCTGGGTGTTATAGAGAGTTACAAGTTGAAGAAGGTAGTTGTTTCGTCGGCAAGCGAAGCAGCAGAGGTAAGTCATTTCCCAATACCTTCCCATTTCTTTATTTCCGAATACTAACCGATATTATTCAGTTGCTCCTGAGAGTGGACGACATAATCCGCGCAGCACCACGAAGAAGAGAAAGACATTAGGTGGTATGCTTTACACAGGAAAAAAAGCTGTAAAACTAGCATAGAGGAGCTCTCTTAGACAATGAGAATACCCGCCGCGATGGAGAGTCCGAACATGGCATTCCGAGCTGCAACTCCCTACATCTTTCTCCGTCGTAGTCATGTTTTCATCGAGGTTCGGTCAATCCACGAATGAGTTATCAGCAAAGCGTTCCGGAATAGTTCATGGTATTAGCGCTCATAAAAAGGATCTCAAAGCAGCATCTTTTCGTAGAATTGTAGGCCCAACATCGGACACGCTTGTTGAAAGAATCAAAGCTTTTTCGTTGGTAACCCTCAGCGTCACCTATTCGTCCATGGAACTCTTTGACCGATTCTTCGCACTTTTCAGGTTCAGCTCCATAGCCCAAAGCATTTAGATAAGCAGCGCAGCGCCTTGACTAATTCGCCATCATCGCTTGTCTGAGGACGTACCTATAAGCTAGAGTGATTATGTAATTCGATAATTACTTATTTATCGTATTTTGCGAATTAATATTTACGTTATCGTAAAATAAATATTTATATGGATTATTAAAAGAAATATTATTTTTATTTAATTGATTATTTTAATTAAAAATATTTAATAATAATAATTATAATATTATATTATTTAATTAAAAATTAATTATAATTAATTATTTTAAAAAATTAAAAATGTAATTTTATTAAAAAATTTTATTTATATATTTTTATATCGTATTAATTTTATATTTAATATAAATTAAACGATAAAAAATTAAAATTTTTATTATATTTATTTAATTAATTAAATTTAATTAATATGAATTAAAATTTAAAAATTAAAATTATTAAAATTATTAATTTTAATATGATTTAATTTAATTAATTTATTTAATTAAATTATAATAATTTAAATATTAAATTTTATATTAAAATAATCGTTAAATTAAATTTTTTTTAATGATATAAATTATATTAAAATATAATTCGAATTAATTATTATACGTATAAATTTCGAAAAAAAACTATACGAATTATTTTCGAAAAAAAAAAAAATTTATTATAAATTTATATTTCGAAATTATCGCATTTAATATTAATTTAATTTAATTTAATTATTTAATTAAATTATAATAATTAAAATATTAAATTTAATATTAAAATAATCATCGAATTAAATTTTTTTTAACGATATAAATTACATTTAAATATAATTCGAATTAATTATTATATATATTAATTTCGAATTTATTATTATACATATTAATTTCAAATAAAAAAAAATTTATTATAAATTTATATATTAAAAATTATTAAATTTATTATTAATTAATTTAATTTAATTATAATAATTAAATTATAATAATTTAAAAATTAAATTTAATATTAAAATAATCGTTAAATTAAATTTTTTTTAACGGTATAAATTATATCCGAATATAATTCGAATTAATTATTATATATATCGATTTCGAATTTATTATTAAGCAATACTATTTGCGTAATACGCTCTCCCCAAGTTTCATGCGTAGTATTCAAGTTCCGCATATCGTACCCCCGCACTAACACTTTTACATGCAAATCCCACCTAATTCTGGTAGCATACAGGTTACAATTCAGGACATTTTCAATTGACGATTTTGTCAATTCCAGACAATTGTAATTGAATAAAGCCACCACCTTTCAGGTCGCAAAATTGACTAAAATCGTATTAAATAGAGCAAAAAAAGACAAAAATTCTGATACAGGTTGCATCATTGTACGACAGCTGGTTCCAATTGAAATTCAAGTCTGAAATATCAAATTGGTGGTCCTGGTGGAGGGCCCCTTGAAGCTATTCAGACTTTCAGACTTTCAGGATTTAACTTTTCAATTGAATTTGAACAAGAAGCAGCCATCGTACAATGATGCAACCTGTATCAGAATTTTCGTCTTTTTTTGCTCTATTTAATACGATTTTGGCCAATTTTGCGACCTGAAAAGTGGTGGTTTTATTCAATTACAATTGTCTGAAATGTCAATTTCAATAAGTTGAAATTTTGTATCTAATTCCTTAGATGGGTGGCTGAGAACGTGGCTACTAACAGTTTTACTGCATAATTGTGTGGCAGAGTGTTAGTGTGGGAGTGGCGGAGTACGATATGCAAGGACTGAATACTGCGCACGAAACTTGGGGAGAGCGTACTGCGCAAATAGTGTTGCTCTTATTATTATACGAATTAATTTCGAAAGAATTTATTACATATATCGAAATTCATCGAATTTAATATCGATTTAATTAAATTTAATTATAATAATTAAAATATAATAATTAAAATAATGTAATTTATATTAATAAAATCGCTAAATTTAATATTTTTAATTAATATAAATTATAATAAATTATTAATAAAATTAATTAAATTATTATTAAAAATAATAATTTCGAAAATATATATGCGAAATGAAAATTCGTTATAAATTTAGTATATATATCGAAATTATTAATTAAATTAAATTAAATTATAATAATTAAATTAATTAATTTAAATTAATTAATTTATAAAAATTAATTTAATTAAATTAATTTATTTAAATTAATTTATAATATTTAATTTATAATATTTAATTTATAATAATTTAATTATAATAATTAAATTAAATTTAATTAAATTAAATTTAATTAATTCGATTTAATTAATTTAATTTAATTAATTTAATTCGATTAATTTAATTCGATTAATTTAATTTAATTAAATTATAAAATTTTAAATTATAATATTTTAAATTATAATATTCTAAATTATAATATTTTAAATTATAATATTTTAAATTATAATAATTTAATTATAATATTTAATTTATAATAATTTAATTATAAAAATTTAATTATAATAATTAAATTAAATTAATTTAAATGATATAATTTACATTAAAAAATTCGTTTAATTTAAAATTTTTAATTAATATAAATTATAATATATTTGCAATTAAATTAATAAAAATATTATTATATATATATAATGAGAATTAAAATATATATTAAATTACTTAATAAATCATATAAATATTAATAAATTTATATAAATAATTTTAATATAATAATTTATATTAAATTAAAATAAATGATTAAACCCGAATAATTAAATAGTAATATAAACGATTAATCCCCCCTTACCCCTTGTAAATTTATAATATTATAAAAAATTAAATTTAAATCTAAATAAAAATATTTTTATTAAAAAATACGGATTATTTAACCGAAAATTAAATTTTAATATTTAATTTATTTGATTTATAATTATAAAATTACGCGTAATTATATAATTATAAATTAAATAAATTAGATAATTACGATATTAAATTTAATTTTTTATAATAATTAATTTAAATTAAATATTTTAATTTTACTTTTTAAAAAAATAAAAAAATTACGTACGATATTAAAAAAAACTTTCCGTAAGGAAAATTTTTTTTAAAAATATATTAAAAAGCGAAAAAAATAAAAAAAAAGCTTTTAGGTTAAATGGAACCGCCGATTTATTCATTTTCTTAATAAATCGGAGGTTCGATTTGGATTATAAACTTTTTTTTTGTTTTTTTCGCTTTTTAATATATTTCCGAAAAAAATTTTAATTTTTTTTTATTAAATATTATATATAAATAAAACTTTTATTAAGAAACTTTTAATTAAATAAATATATATATATTTTATTATTATATATTATAAATTTAATTATTAAAAATTTTAATTTAAAAATAATAATAATATAAATAAAATAATTTAAATTTTAATAAATATATAAAAAATTAATTTTAATTATTTAAATATAAATAAAAATTTATAATTAATAATTATTAAATTTATTTAAAAAAAAAATTAAAATTATTTTATATATTTAAAATTTTTAATAATATATTTATAATTTTTAATAATATATTTAAAATTTTTTAAATATAATATTTTTAATATTTAAAATATATTAAGCGTAATATTTTTAATATTTAAAATATAATAAATATAAAAATAATTATATAATATTTTATTACGATTTATTATTTAAAAATTCGGCTAATTAGTTATTTCGATTCGAAATTTATTTATAAAAAATTCGCTAGAAATACATATTACTAATTAAATTCTAAAAAATATAACGATTTTTTTAATTTTTTAATCGTAAAAATTATTATTATTTGCTATTAATAAATATTTAACGTAATATATTTTTAATTAAAAAATTCATTTATATAATTTTAAATATTTTTATTTCGTAATTTTTTTTTAAATTATATATTAAATTAATAAATTATAATTATAATATTATATTATTATAAAATTATAAAAAATTTTTATATATTATTAATATTTTTAAATTTTTTATATAAAATATAAATTTTTATAATATTATAATAATATAAAATATTAAAATTAAAAAAGTAAAATATTTAAATAATAATTAATATATATAATAAATATAATAATTATATTTAAATAATTAATTATAATAATATATATTAAAGAAAATATTATAAAATATATAATAAAAAGTTTTATTATTCGTATCGGTTAGAATTATTATCGGAAGCTTATTCGTATTAGTATATATTTTAAAATCGGAAGCGATAAAATTTCATTTATAATTACTAAGCTTATAATTAAATAATTTCGCAAAATCGGCTTTAAATTCTTAATAATTTATATTATTTTAATATGAATTTAATTATATTTTAAATGAATTAAATTATATTATCGTACGAAAAATAAAGGCAAAGTTATTTTTAAATGTAAAAATCTAATATAATATTTAATTATATAATATATTTAAATTACTTATATATTTAATATTTAAATTTTAATAGTTTTTTTAATATTTAATGTATAAATTCGTAAATAATATCGTTTAAAAAGAATTAAAAATTAAAATAAAATTAATATTTTTTATAAATTTAAATGATTTTTAATAAGGAAATATATATATTAAATTATTAAATATATAGTTCGTACGGTTTTTAAAAAAGCGGTCATATGATAATTTTTTATACGAAAAATTTTAAATTTAATATTATTTTTAAAAATAATATCGTAATATAATATAATTTATATTATTTGAATCGTAATTAAATTAATAATTAAATAATTTTAATTATTAAAAAATTAAAATTAATTTCGTAAAATTATTAGGTTATATATATAATAAATATAATAGCTAGATATAAAATCTTATTGCCCCCGATTTCAAAATATATACCGATGCGAATAAGCTTCCGATAGTAATTTTAACCGGTGCGGATAATAAAATTCATAATAAATAATAAATAATATTATATAAAATTTAATTTTTTTTTATTTTAAAATTTTTTTCGGGAATATATTAAAAAGCAAAAAAGATAAAAAAAAAACTTATAATTCGAATTGAATTTTCGATTTATTAAATAAATGAATAAATCGGAGGTTCGATTTAACCTAAGAGTTTTTTTTTTGTTTTTTTTATTTTTTAATATATTCCCGAAAAAAATTTTCCCTGCGGGAAACTTTTTTTAATATCGTAAAAGCTTTTTTATTTTTTTAATTTTTATAATTAAAATATTTAAAAATTAAATTAATTCTTATGGGAAATAAATTTAATATCGTAATTATTTAATTTATCTAAATTATAATTATATAATTACACGTAATTTTATAATTATAAATTAAACGAATTAAATATTAAAATTTAATTTTTAATTAATTAATCCGTATTTTTTGAAAAAATACTTTTATTTAAATTCGAATTTAATTTTTTATAATATTATGAATTTTACTAAGGGTTAATCGTTTATATTATTATTTAATTATTCGGGCTTAATTATTTATTTCGATTCGATATAAATTATTATATTAAAATTATTTATATAAGCTTTTTAATATCTATGTAACCGGTTAAATAATTTAATATATATTTTAATTTTCATTACATATATATAATAATATTTTTATTAATTTAATTGCAATTATATTATAATTTATATTAATTAAAAGCTTTAAATTAAACGAATTTTTTAATGTAAATTACGTTATTTAAATTAATCTAATTTAATTATTATAATTAAATTATTATAATTAAATTATTATAAATCAAATATTATAATTAAATTATTATAATTTAAAATCTTATAATTTAAAATATTATAATTTAATTAAATTAAATTAATTAAATTAAATTATTTAAATCGAATTAAATTAATTAAATTAATTAAATCAAATTAAATTAATTAAATTAAATTAATTAAATTAATTAAATCGAATTAATTTAATTTAATTTAATTTAATTATTATAAATTAAATATTATAATTTAAATATTATAATTTAATTTAATTAATTTATTTTAAATAATTTAATTTAAATAAATTAATTTTTATAAATTAATTAATTTAAATTAATTATTATAATTTAATTTAATTAAATTAATTTTTATAATTTAATTTAATTAATTTAATTATTATAATTTAATTTAATTAATTTAATTATTATAATTTAATTTAATTTAATTAATAATTTCGATATGCGCGCTAAGCTTATAACGAATTTTTATTTCGTATATATATTTTCGAAATTGATATTTTTAATGATAATTTAATTAATTTCATTAATAATTTATTATAATTTATATTAATTAAAAGCATTAGATTTAGCGATTTTATTAATATAAATCGCATTATTTTAATTATTATAATTTAATTATTATAATTAAATTTAATTAAATTAATATCGAATTTAACGAATTTCGATATACACGGTAAGTTTTTTCGAAATCGATACGTATAATAATAAATTCGAAATCGATATATATAATAATTAATTCGAATCGCATTCGGATATAATTTATACCGTTAAAAAAAATTTAATTCGACGATTATTTTAATATTAAATTTAATATTTAAATTATTATAATTTAATTATTATAATTAAATAAATTAAATTAACATCGAATTCGATGATTTTTAATATATAAGCTTATAATAAATTTTCTTTTTTTTCGAAATTAATTCGTATAATTTTTTTTCGAAATTGATATATATAATAATTAATTTAAATCGCATTTAAATATAATTTATATTATTAAAAAAAATTTAATTTAACGATTCTTTTGATATTAAATTTAATATTTAAATTATTATAATTTAATTAAATAATTAAATTAAATTAAATTAATATCGAAAGCGATATTTTCGAAATGTAAAATCGATTCGTATAATTTTTTTTCGAAATTTATACGTATAATAATTAATTCGAATCGTATTTAAATGCAATTTATACCGTTAGAAAAAGCTTAATTTAACGATTATTTCAATTTAAAATTTAGCATTTAAATTATTATAATTTAATTAAATAAATCGATTAAATTAAATCGTATTAAAATTAATAATTTTGATAATTTTGATTTTTAAATTTTAATTTACGTTAATTGAATTTAACTAATTAAATAAATATAATAAAAATTTTAATTTTTTATCGTTTAATTTATATCGAATGTAAAATTAATATAATATAAAAGTATATAAATAGGATTTTTTAGTAAAATTTCGCTTTTAATTCTTTAAAATAATCAATTATAATTAATTTCCAATTAAATTATAATATGATTTATATTTTATATAAAATAAAATATTTAATAATATTAAAATAAAAATTTTTATAAAATAATATATAATATTTTTTTTAATTAATAAAATTATATTAAAATAATTTTTATAATTTTTAATTTATTTAATAATTATTATATATATAAAAATAATAAAATCGGGATTTTAAAAAAATTTAATATTTTTATTAAAATAATAATATAAATTTAATTATTAAAATTTTTAATTTAAAAATAATGATAATATAAACGAAATAATTTAAATTATAATAAATATTATTAAAATTAAGATTAATTTATTAATCCGGCTCCGTACGTATATATATTAAATATTAATTAAATGTAATTTAATTAATATTTTTTAATTAAATAATTATATTTTTAAAATATCGTAATTATTTCATTCGTTTCGTATATGTAATTATCGCTAATTCTAAGCGTATTATTCGATATGATTTTAAATTTTATTTTTTATTATTAATTAATAATTATTTTAATAAAAAAATTATAAATTAATAAAGCCCCGTAAGGGGAATTATTTTATTACGTAATCGTTATAATTTTATTAAAATATCATATTAAAATAATTTTAATAAAATAAAATAATATTATTATATTATTTAATAAAAAATCCGTAATTATTATAAAATACGAAATTCTCAAGATTATTTTTATTATATAATTTATTATATTAGATTTTTTTATATTTATCACGTAATTTCGATTATAAAAAGCCCCGATTTTATTGCTTTTTCGTATTATTAATTTATTTTTAATTTTATTAATTTTTATTATTAATATATTTTCGATTTTTCATCGATTTATTTTTAATTTCATCGATTTTAATTAAAAGTTTCGATCATTTAATTATTAATTTCATTAATTTTTATTATTAATTTACTTTTAATTTTACTAATTTTAATTAAAATAAAATAATATTATTATATTATTTAATAAAAAATCCATAGCCGCCGTAATATATAAAATTTTCAAAATAATTTTATTTATATAAAATATTATGCTAAATATATATATTAAATAGCCGCCGTAATTCACGAAATTTTCATTAATAATATCTATTATGTATTTTTCGAAAGATTTTCGATTTCACCGATTTTTTACTAATAAGCCCATTGGTATTTATCATGTTTTTTTCGATTTTTATTATTATTATTAATAGTAATTTACTTACCCTTTTACGGCAAAATAAATTACATATTTTTTATTACGTAATAATTTATATATTTTCCCCTTAAATTATGAATTAACCGCGATTTATATGCGAAAAAAAAAAGGCCCGATAAATTAAAAATTTTATTTAAAAATAATAATAAATTTTATTTTATTACGAAATTATTTTATTATTAATTTCAAATGAAATAATTAATAATAAATTTTATTTCGTAACGTTTTCGTTGGTTTATTACGAAATTATTTTATTATTAATTTACATTACGAATTAAAAAATTATTAAAAAAAAAAATTAAATGTAAAAAAATAATATTTTATATATAAAATTACGATAAATAAAAATTATATAAATAATAAATATATATATATATAATATAATTTAAATTTTAAAAGTATTTATAAAATAGCCGTAATGTTATTATAAAATAATTATAATATATTCGAAAAATTATTATTAGTATTTTGCGATTTATTCGTAAAATATTAATGATAATTTCAAAGAAAAAAAAATTATTAATATTAAAATTAAAATTAATTTATTAATTTAATTTCGTACGTATATATATTAAATATTAATTAAATTATATTTAATTAATATTTTTCAATTAAATAATTAATTAAAATTTAAGATATTATAATTATTTCGTTTTGTATATATAATTATCGCTAGCTTTAAACGTATTATTCGATAAAATTTTAAATTTTATTCTTCGTTAAATTTATAATAATTTAATTATAATAATTTAATTATAATAATTTAATTATAATAATTAAATTAAATTAATTTAAATAATATAATTTATATTAAAAAATTCGCTTAATATAAAATTTTTAATTAATATAAATTATAATATAATTATAATTAAATTAATAAAAATATATTTATATATATATAATAAAAATTAAAATATATATTAAATTATTTAATAAATTATATAAATATTAATAATTTATATTAAATCGAAATAAATAATTAAATTTAAATAATTAAATAATAATATAAATAATTATTTTTTTTATTAAAATTAAGATTAATTCATTAATTTAGCTCCGTACGTATATATATTAAATGTCAATTAAATTACGTTTAATTGATATTTTTTAATTAATAATCAATTAAAATCTAAGATATCGTAATTATTTCGCTTCGCGTATGTAATTATCGCCGGTTCTAAGTATATTATTCGATATGATTTTAGATTTTATCCTCCGACATTTTTTTTTTTTATAAATTTATAATATTATAAAAAATTAAATTCGAATTTAAATAAAAATATTTTTTTAAAAAATACGGATTAATTAATTTAAAATTAAATTTTAATATTTAATTTATTTATTTTATAATTATAAAATTATTTATAATTAAATAATTATAAAATAAATAAATTAAATAATTATAATATTAAATTTATTTTTTA
>MU376393.1:0-36388 GCA_022495205.1 Hypoxylon sp. FL1150 | reverse complement strand
AATAATAATAATAATAATAATAATAATAATAATAATAATAATAATAATAATAATAATAATAATAATAATAATAATAATAATAATAATAATAATAACGCTATAAATATAAATAAAAATTAATTTTTTTTTACTTATCCTTATAATTTTATTATAATATTATTATTATTAATAAATTATATAAAAGTTTTATTAACATTTAATTTAATTATTATATTTATTAGATTATCATTTTTATATATTTATTTTATATTATAGATTTTTTATTACTAATATAATTATTATAATAATATAATATTAATTATTAATCATTTTTTTTAATTATCTTTAATTTAATAAAATATTTATATAATAAAAATAAATTTATATAGATTATTATTAATATTATATTAATAGCAAATTACTTTATAATTATCATTAATATTATATTTATTATTATATTTATATTTACATTATGAATTATTATATAAATCTTATTAGCAAAAATATTTTAAATTATTCATTTATTTTTAATTAAATTTTAGTATAATAGATTCTTTATTATCTTAAATAAATTATCCTTTATTTTTTCATTAATTAAAAAAATTTTATAATTAAATTATAAATTTTAATTTTTATTATTTGCAAAAAGTTTATCTATAAAAATAAATAATTTAATAATGATAAAGTCAATGTTAATATAATGAAAACCCTTCTAAATATTTTCCTTTTATTATTAAAATTTCTTATCTAATTTTTTAATTAATTTTTTATTAAAATTTATATGTTATATTATTTTTAATATATTAAAAGTTATTTCCGATTAGTATATAAAAATGATATATATATTATAAGCTTATTATTATATATATTATTATAAAGATATTTTTAAATTAATTTTTATTTTTTTTATTTTTAAATTTTAATCTTTTTAATATAAATGTAAATGCTTTTTTTTATTTATAAATAAAGTATAATTATTAAATAATAGCAATAAAATTATAAATAAATAAATCTTAGGTTTAATAATGAATTTTATTTTTTATAATTTTAATTTTTCTAATTTTATAAAAATTATATTAGAAAATCTAAGGATATTATTTATCTATATATCTATGAAATTAAAGTGATTCTAATTATCTAAGATTAATAAATAAAAATTATATATTAATATCATTATATTAAATTATTTTTTATGGTATTTTGAATATATTATTTACTAATAAATTCTTATTTTTATAATCTTATATAAAAGTTTAATCATAATTATAATAATCTTTTTAGGGTAATAGTAAATTATTTGTAAGGGTAATTTAATTAGAATCATACGTTTTAATATTATATTAAATTATATGTATATTTAAGTAATATTTTTTAATTAAAAATTTATTTTTTATTTTAAAAAGATAAGCGTAAAAATAATAATAATATGTTAATTAGATTTTTAAATTATTAATAATTAAATTAAAATAAAATTCTTATCGGAATTATTATAATTTTAAATAATTAATTATAATTTTTTATATAATATATCTATTATTTTTTTTTTTATAAATTATTTATAATTTAAATAATTAATTTTTTTTATATTTTTTCTTATTATATTTTTTGAATATGAAAATATTATATTTGATAAGCGCTTTTATTTCGAAATTATTAGTAATTTTAAATGATTTATTAAGTATAATTATTTTTTCTTTTTATTATAATTTAATAATTAATTATAAATTAATATGTTTTTTTTAAGTTAAAAATATCTATATATAATTTATATCTTTTGGTTTATTTTTATTTTTTTATAATTATTTATATCGCTTTTTTATTATTAATTTTATAATATTTTTAAAAGTATAATTATTTTTTAAATTAATAATCTCATTAAAATTTTCGGGGTCGTAATAAAATTCTTTTATAATTTTATTCCGGTTATATAGCTTAATAATAATTATGCGAAAATTTATTAGTTTATTATTAATTTTTATTATATAAATTTTATTATCTTAGGCTATGAAAATATAAAATTCTTTCTATTTTTTTTTTTTTTATATATTTAAATTTTAAATTATAATGGTAAATTTAATATATTTAATATATTTAAATTATTTATCATAATAAAAACGTTATAAACTTAATATTAAGCTTTAAAGATTTATATTTTTTATATTGCTTTTTTAATGATTATTATTTTTATTATTATTAATAATATAAATAAGCTATTATTTAATAATTTAAAGTATATTTTAAAAACTAATAAAGTAAATATTAATTTATTTAATTTAATTATATTATTTATAATTTTTATTATTATTTATAAAATATTTATTTGGTTTGCCTTAGTGTTTAAATTGCTATTAATAATTTTAAAAGCGCAGTAAAATAATATATAATATTTTTTTAATTTATTAATTAAATAATATATTTCCATTAGGACTTTTTTAATATCGATATATAAGCTTTTTACATTTATAACGAATTTATTAATAGTAAAATTCTTTTTGATATTAAAAATAATATTATTTAAGGGATTAAAATATATATCGATTTATATATTACGTAAAATATTTTACATATATTTCGCCGTTATTTTTTTAAAAAAATCTTATAACTTAGAAAATTATAATATTATTAATTATATATAAAATTAATTTATTACGGATATATATTATATCGATATAAACGTTATAATTAAAATTAATATTATTTTATAAAATGAATTTAAATTATTTAAAAGCTAAGTTATATATTTAATATTAATAGTAAAACTTAATAATTTTTTTAATTAAAATTTAATTAATATTATCGTAATCGGCTTTTTTAAAAATATTATAAAATTATTTTGCTATTAGATATTTAAAATATTTATAGAATTATGTTAATTCTTTTTATATTAAATAATAATATATTATTATATGTTTGCGATTTTTAAATAAATATCATGGGTATTTTTATTTATAAATGATTAAATAATAATTCTTTTAATGGATTAGTATATTTTTTATATTATTAAAATAAATACTAAATCAATTCATATTACGTAAATATAAGAGGAATGGTATATTTATATTAACGATTTAAAAAGCGATTTTTCCGAAAAAGATTCGTATTTTCGTTATTTTAACATTATATTTTTTAATTATTAATATATCTAATATAATATTTATTTAGATTAATTAGAAAATTTATAATTAATTTATTTTTTTAATTAAAATATTTGTAATTTTAATATTTAGTATAATACTTTGAAATATATAAATATATTAATATTCCAAGTAAAAAATATATATTATATTTCTTTTTAATTTATTATAATTTGCTAAGGAATTCCTAATAAAATTATCTAAATTAATTATCATATGGTAAATCATTTAGTTTATTAATAAAATAATGATACGCTTATTATTTATAAATTTATATATTATTATATATTATATGAAATGGATTATTATTAGGGTTATATTACCATTATTATTAAAATTATAATCCTAAGATAATTATATATTATATTTATTAATTATTTTATTTTTTAATTTTCCATTATTAATCTTATTATTTTCATATTTATAGAAAAATATAATAAAAATAATAATATTATTATTAATATTTTTTATATTTTATATAAAATATTATTAATTAAAATATTTTTTCTTATGTTTAATTATAAAATGCTTTATTAATTAATATTTAAATTTCTTATATATAAAATATTTTTTTATTTATTAATTTTTATTTTATTATTTATAAAAAAGGAATTTATAATTATCTTATAGCTAATTTAATATGTAATTATTCTTATAAATATAATTTATTTAATAAATATTATTTTATTTATTAGATAAAAAGCATTAATAATAATTACTTATAATATTTTATAATTGGGATATTAATATTTTAAATTTTTTTAATAAATTAATAATGATAAATTAAAAAGTTTAGTATTTTTATATAATATTAATTAATCTTTTAATTAAATATTATTATATTAAATGATATATACCAAAACCCTTATAAATAAATTAAATTTTATTAATTAAAATATCTAGGTATATAAAAATATTCTTATTAAAATAATCCTTTATAATATTATAAATTATATTATATTAAAATTTTACTATGTATATCTATTAATTTTTATTATTATAAAATATATTTTTAATTTTAATAATTATAATTTCGAATAAAAAGTTAATTTTAATTAAATAATTAAAATAAAATTAAAAAGCTTTACTTTTTAATATTATTAATAATGTTTTATGGTATTAATAAAATTTTATATTAATTTTATAATATTAATCTCTAAAAATCTTTTTTTTTTAAAAAAGATATTATATTTTTTATTACTAAATTTTATTTCTTTTTTATATATTTTATTAAAATTAATAAAATTTTATTTTAATACAATTAATAATATTTCGTAATATAATAATATAATTAATAATATTTTAATTAATTATAATTATTATTAATTAAATGATAATAATCGCTCCAATATTAATAAAGTAATTATTAGATATTATAATCATTTAATATTAAATTATATAAATATTAATAATATTAAAAATTATTTTAAAATAAATTCTATTATTTTAATAAATTTAATAATTTCTTTTATTAAATATTATATATAAGTAAGATTTTTATTAAAAAAAAATCTAATTGGGTAAATATATATATATTTCGTAATTATATTATCAAAATATTATAAAAACTTTTTATATATTACTAATATTTTTAATTTTTTTACAAAAAATATAAATTTTTATAATATAATTTATATTTTATATATATAAAAATATTCAATAATATTAATATAAAAATCTTTATAAAATAATATATAATATTCTTCTTTTTAATTAATAAAATCGCATTAATATAATTCCCATAATTTCTTATTTATTTAATAATCATTATATATATAAAAATTTTTAATTATATATATATTAAAGGTATTAAAATCTAAATCTTTAAGGAAATTAATATTTTTATTAAAATATTTATTTTAAATATATCTTTCCTAATTTTCTTTATTAATATTTTTCATTTTAAAAAAAAAATAATATATTATTATAATATTATTATTATAATAAAATAATTATTTTTAATATAAAAAATAAAAAATAAAAAAGAAAATAATAAATAAAAATAATAATAATAAATATAAATGAATATATAAGATTTAATTATCTTAATAATTATAATTATTATTATAAAATCTATAATATAAATATCAAATAAAATCTATATAAAAATAATATTAATATTATAATTTCTTTCATATAATAAATATATATTTAAATTATTAATAAAAATATTAAAATAAAAATATATTTTATTATTATTAAGATTAATAATATCATTATTCTTTCATATATAATAGACATAATCATTAGAATTTCATATTTTATAATAATTAATAATTTTTTAACTTAATATAATATATTATTTTAATAAGTAAATTTTAAAAATTTCATATTTTATAATAATTATAAATCTTTTATATAATAAATTAATATATCGTTTTTTTTTATCTAAATTAATAATAATTAATCTAATAATAAACTAATAAAAATATCATAAAATAAAATCTAATACCAATTATTTTAAAATAAATTAATAGTATATAATTTCATAATAAACTAATAAAAACGCTATAAAATCAAATTTATCGCTAATTATATTTAAATAAAACTCTTTATTATTTTATAATTAATTTATCAATTAATTACTAATTAATATCAAAAAATAAAATCCTCATAAATAACATATTCACAAAAAAAAATTATTATATAATAATAATATAAATACGATATATATAATTAATCTAAATTTATTCTAAATGGATAAACCGCCAAAGGCGGCTTATATAATGAGCTATAATTACATGCTAATCACATGATTATAATTCTAATAATAAGCCCTAATGTTTTATTATATTTATAATTTTTTATTAGATTTATATTATAAATTTTATTAATTAAAAAACTTAATAAAAAAAAATCAAATGAATTTATATTTTAAAAATAAATATTATAAAATATATTAAATAATTAAAAAATATTATTCATAATAAATTAATAATATTTATTTAAAATGTTATTTAATTAAATATATAAATAATTTTATTATAATTATTTTATTAAAAAACTAAGAATTAATTAATTAATTAAATAATATAATTTTTTTTATTATATTTATCAATTATATTATTATTTTAATTATTTTTTAATTTTAATTTAAATAAAATTAAATTAAAAATAAATTAATATATATTTAATATATAATAAATTTATAATAATTAAATTATTTATTAAAAAAATATATATATTAAACGCTATGAATATTATAATAATTCATAATTTAAAAATATATTATTTAAATTTATAAAAATAATATTATTTATGATTTTTATATGAAAAAAATTATATTAATAATAATGATTTATAATTATTTTTTATAATTATATAAATTTCATTAATAAAATAATTTAAAAAAACTAATTAATTTTAAATATATTATTAATTTTAAATATATAATTAATTTTAATATATATATATAAATATAATTAATTTTACTAATATAAAAATTAAATTTAAATAAAAAAATTAAAAAAATAAATATTTATTATATTAAATATAAAAGATAAATAGTCTTTTATAAAATTTCTATTAGAATAAAATATACGTAAATATATGATATAAATTATATTAATTTATATAGTAAAATTAATATAATTAGGGCTATATCCCACGCTATAAGTTTAAATTAAAATGAAAATTTCGCGTTTTATTTTTAACTTATTTAATTAAATCTTATTAATATTATTATTTTCTTTATTTCCCGCGTTTTTTTTCGTTATATATTTTCATTTAATTACCTTAGTAACTTATTACTAATTAATAATTAATCGATAAATTAATTATAAATAATAAAAAGAAAAAATTTTAATTATTATTTATTTTTTTTAAATGAAAAAATAATAATTATTAAATTAAATTTATTTTTTAAAAAGTAATTGGATTTTTATTTTTTTTTATAATAATAATTATAATTAATATTATATTTTATATTTTATATTTATTATATAAAATTTATTTATAACTTATTAAATATTTAAATACCCGATTATAATAAATTTTTTAATTAAATTTAATATTCTAATAATTTATTATTTAAAAATAATATTAAAAAATCATAAATAAAATACAATTTTTTTTTAATATATATAATTTTTATTAAAATTATTTTAATAATATTTTTTCATTTATAATTAAATTTTTCTAAATATTTATGAATAACTATAAATAATAAACTAATAAATATAAATTTTAATATTTTATTTCTTTATAGATTTATAAAAATATATTTTGCATTTTATTAAAATAATAAAGTTTTTATTTTCAATATAATATATTATAATAAATAAATATTTTATATTTTTTTAATTTATATTATTTTACTTTTTAATTAAAAAATTATATTATTAAATAAATGTATATTTTTTCTTATAAGAATTTTATTTTTTTTGAATTTATTATAATATTAAATTTATTTTTATTATATATTAGAAATTTCCTAGCATTTTGAATTATACTAAGCCTATGGGAATTAAAATTATAAGAATATTATTATAATAATAAATTTTTTAATTTTAAATTTATTAGTTTTATTATAATGTAAAATAATAAATTTCTTAGCATAATGCTTAATAAATATTATTAAGATAAATGGTATTAAATTTAAAGTATTTTAAAATTTACATGATTATTTTCTTAGAAATCGCAAGATATAATTTTATTAAATTCTTATAAAAATATTTTATATATAAATAATTTTATATTTAAATATTATATAATAATATAATTTAATTTATTTAAATTATAATTAAATTAGTAATTAAAAAATCGTAATTATTAAAAATTAAAAATTAATTTTATAAAGTTATAAAATTATAAATATAATGGGTATGATAGCTAGATATAACGTTTTATCGCCCCCGATTTCAAAATATATACGGATATAAATAAAAGCCCGATAAGAACTTTTAAAAGTGCAAATAAAAAAACTCCTAAAAATAACATTTAATATATTAATAATTATATAATATATTATTTTTAATAAAAAAAATAATAAAATTAAATAAACATTTAAAATAATAAGAAAAAAATATAAATAAATATATTAAAATAAATTTATTAAATTTAATTATTATAAAAATATTTATATATATTAATAATTTATTTATTAAAAATAAAAACCTAAATTTTTAATTAAAATATATTATAATTTTAATAAATATAATAATTTAAAATAAAATTTTTATAATTAAAAATAATATATTATATTAAAATTTTATTAAAAATAAATATATTATATAAAATATTTTAATTAATAAAATTTATATAATAATTTAAAATATAAATATAAATATGATAATTAATATAATAATTATAATTATTTTTAATAAATTAAAATTATTTAAAATTTGATTTAATATTTATATAAATTTATATTTATTTTATAAATATATAATTAAATTTAAATTTATAAAAAAAATATTTTATAATTAATATTATAATATTATATTAAAATTATAAAAAATATAATATTTTTAAAATTTAATAAAATTTTAAAAAATAATAATTTAAATAATATAATAATTAAAATAATATATATATATATATAATTATTATTTTAATATAAATTAATATAAAAATTATAAATATAATAAAATATTAAATGAAATTAAAAATTATATATATATATATAATTAAAAAAAATAATTAATTATAAATATTATAATATAAAATGTAATTTATAATTATAATATTTAATATTAATTTTAATATTAAAAATATTAAAATAAATATTTTATTAAAATAATTAATTTTTAATTAATTATTTTATTATTTTTTGAAAAATTTAATTTTGTAATTTAAAATTCATTTTTAATTCGTATTAAATATAATATTAATATATATTATAATATAATAAATAATCATATAATTTAAATTTGAATTTTAAATTAAATAAAAGCTCTGGCATTTTTCCGGTGATTTTTTATCGTTCCGTTTAGTTCGCCGGACCCAAAATAACTTAATTCTTATTAAATTTAATTATTTTAATATTAAAATTTAAAAACAAATCCGAAATTAAAGCCGGGCGAAATATTATAACGTAAAATGAGATTTTTAATTATAATATTTAATATTAATTTTAATATTAAAATTACTAAGATAAATATCTTATTAAAATAATCAATTTCTAATTAATTATTTTATTATTTTTCTTAAAAATTTAATTAAGTAATTTAAAATTTATTTTTAATTCGCATTAAATATAAAATTAATTTATATTATAATAATAAATATATATTAATAAAATAAATTAACTTTAATTTATTTATAAATAAAATTTTTAAAATAATATTATATTTAAATTTTATATTTTATAATATTTTATATATATTATTTTTTATACTTTTAAAATTAATTTTTTTTAATATATATATTATATTTAAATTATATATTAATATATATAATTCGGTATACATAATACTTTTAATATAATATTAATATTTATAAATATTAATTTTAATTTATTAAAATAATTAAATAAAACTATTATTTAAAATATAAAAATTTAAAAATTTTAATTTTAAATAAATTATAATATTATAATATTTAATTAAAAAAAATAATAATTTTGAAAGAATTCGAATTAAATTATAAATATAAAACTTTTTAAAAAATATTATATTTTACATTTAAAAAATTATAATAAAAAAGATTTTTGTTTTTAAATTAAATATTTATTAATTATTAAACTTTATAAAATTTAAAATTATAAAAAAAACTCTAAATTTTTATTTCTATTTATTTTAAATATTTATTATTAAATATAAAATAATATTAAAATGAAAAATTTATCAAATTTAAAATTAATATAAAAATTTATTTATATATATATTTTTAAGTAGAAAAATTATCTTAGAAAATCAAATATAAAAAATATATATAATAAATATTAAAATAATTTAATATTAATAATAAAAATGAAATTTAATTAAAATAAATAAAAATTAATAAAAGTATTTAATATATTTATAATTTTATTAATTAATTACGATTTTAATAATATATAAATAATTATTTTTAAAATATTAATGATAAAAATATTTTAATAAAAAATAAATTATTATTTTTAATATTTTTTATTAATTTTTTAATTATATTAATGAAATTTATTTAATTAAATATAAAAATATTAATAAAAATTTTACAATAAAATTAATAATAATATTTTTATAATAATTAAATTTAATTTTATAAATTAATTTTAATTATTATTTTATTTAAAAAAAAAAAAATTTTAATAAAAATATTATTATTAAAATAATATAAATTAATAAAAAAAAATATCCTTATTTATATCCTTAAAAATTCTTATCGTAATTTTATTTATATTTATATATATTTTTAAATTAAGGGTAATAAAATTTCATTTTTATTTAAAAAGTTTATAATTTAATAATTTCACAAAATTTATTTTAATTTTTAAATAATTAAAATTAATTAATAATTATTTTAATTATAATTTAAATAAATTAAATTATATTATAATTTAATATTTTTTTAAAAAGTAATTTTAAATTTAAAATTTTTTAAAAAAAAAATTTATTATATAATTATTTTATTAAAAATTATAAGATATAGCTATTTAATAATTTAATATATATAATTCCCTTTTAGAAAATTATTTAAATTTATAAAAAATATTTATTTTTAATGCGTATATTAAAAGGATTAATCTAAAAATTATAAAAAATAATATATCTAAAATGTAATTAAATATAAAATCTAAGAGCTATGTTATTTCAAAGATTTAATTTATAAATAAATCAAAGCTAGCTTACTTTGCTAGTATATGCTTTGGTATGTACTTACAACTAATTATTTTTTTTTAATTATATATATGCGAAGCCTTAATGCCCTGCCATATTTGTAATCCTCCTATTAGTCCGTATTAATTTTATTTCAAAATTCAAACCTTTTCAAATAATATTATTTTTAAATTTATATATAAAATATTAAGAAAATTATTAAAATCTAAATATTATATATATAAATAATTAAAATATATCATATAATAAAAATATTATATTAAATCATTTAATATAGAAATAATTATATATTTAAAAATTATAAAATAATATAATTTAATTTATTTGAAATATAATTAAATTAATATTTAAATAATATTAATTATTAAATAATTATAATTAATTTCGTAAAACTATTTAATTATAAATATAATTACATATAATAATTAATATAAAGTTTTATTATTTTTAATTTTAAAATATATATAAATATAAATAAATTTCTAATAAGAATTTTTAAAAATATAAATAAATAATTCTAAAAGAATTATAAATATAATAAAATACTAAGGCTTATATATATATATATATATATATATATATATATATATATAATTAAAATAATAATTAATTATAAATATATATTAAAATAATTATTAAATAAATAAATTAATTTTAATTCATTTATAAATTAAATTTTTAAAATAATATGATTTTTAGATTTTAAATTTTATTATATTTTATATATTTTATTTTTCATAATTCTTAAATAAATTTATTTAATATATATATTATAAAATCTTTATAAAAAATATAAAAATAAAAAAAGCTTAATATAAAATTTAAATTATTATTATATTAAAAATTATTAAAATCTATATTAAAAATATAATTATATTTTTATTGTAAATTTCTTTTAATAAAAATAATTATTTATAATTCTAATTATATTATAAAAAAAATATTAATATTTTAATTATAAATAAATATAATATAATAATTAATAAAAATATTTATAAAATTAATAATATAAATTAATAAAGTATTATAAATATAATAAAATATTAAAATTTATATATATATATAATTAAAAAAAATAATTAATTATAAATATATATAAAAATATATATTAATAAAATAAATTAATTTTAATTTATTTATAAATTAAATTTTTATAATAATATAATTTTTAAATTTTATATTTAATTAAATATTTTATATATTTAAGCCGGATTAATAAAAAAATTATAAATATAATAAAATATTAGGGCTTTACATATATATATAATTAAAAAAAATAATTAATTATAAATACATATTAAATATATATTAATAAAGCAAATTAGTTTTAATTTATTTATAAATTAAATCCTTAAAATAATATAATTTTTAAATCTTATATATTAATATATTTTATATATTTTATATTTCATAATTTTTAAACTAATCTTTTTAAAATATATATTAAATTAATAATTTTATAAAAGAAATATTTTTTTTTAAAATTTATTATATTATATTATATTATATTAAATTAATTATTTATTTTAATTTTTCATTAAATATATATTAAAAGTTTAAAAATTATTATGATAAATTTATTTTATAAAAATTTTAATTTTACATTTGTAAATAATAATGTATTTATTAAATAAAATATAAAAATTTAAAATATTTATATAAAAATCTTTTATAAATTAATATATAATTTTTATATAAATTTATAATATATATTAACATATTAAAATATTATATTTTGCTTTTTATAATAAATTTTATAATATAATAATTATTTTTTTTTATACTTCGATTTTTTTATTATAAAATATACTTTTTTTTAATAATTCTAATAATATATGTAATTTATATTATTATTTTTTATATATATAATATTATTTTTTTATAATAATTAATTAAATATAATTTTTTAATATTATAAGTATTAAATGTTTAATATTATATATTCTTAGGGATAATAGAAATTAAATTAAAAATAAGTTTTAAATAATAAAACTTTAAAATTAATAGAGTGAATAAATTAATTAAAAATTAATTTATTTCCGGTATTTTTAAGGATAAAACCTAAAGAATTATCGGATTTTTAATTATTATAACTTTTAATATATAAATTAGTATTTTTAAAATAAATATATTTAAATTATTTTAAAAGCTTAGATTAAAATTGTAAAATGTATTTTTCTAGCCACATAGCGTTTAGCCAATTAGATCTTTAATTTATTTTTCCCTACGAATTTTATTCTTTTAATTTAAATCGAATTAATTAATTTTCCAAATATAAATAATCTTTTATTTATTAAAATAATTATTAAAAATTTAGATAATTCGAAATTAACGAAAATAATTGAATTTATTATTTTCGTAAGTAATTATATACTTATTTATTATTTTAAAATAATAGATTTGTTAATTTTAATTTAAAAAATACGAGAATTCAAATACGCAAATTACATAATTACGATTATAAATAATTTTAAAATAATAATATAAATATTACTTTATAATAATATAATAATTAATAATTACATTTATATAGAAATTAATTTAAAAAATAAAAACTCTAATTTTTTATTTTTAAATTTTATTTGTATTTAAATTATATATATAATTATTAAAACGAATGATATATTTATTTAATTATAAATAATTTTAATATTATAATATAATTATTTTTTTATAATAGTATAATAATTACTAATCATATTTAAATAAAAATTAATTTAAGAAATAAAAAATTTGATTTATTATTTTTTAATTATATTTTTATTTAAGTTATATAT
Organism: Hypoxylon sp. FL1150; assembly: GCA_022495205.1. Lineage (NCBI taxonomy): Eukaryota > Fungi > Ascomycota > Sordariomycetes > Xylariales > Hypoxylaceae > Hypoxylon > Hypoxylon sp. FL1150. The sequence goes on along the minus strand of MU376393.1, from coordinate 22,738 downwards.
ATAATTATAATCGAATGTTTATTTTCTTATTCCGAGAATATTTAGTAAAATCAAATTTATTAATATATTAATTTTATATTATTTTTTAAATATTATATTTATTTTTATTTATATAAATAAATAAAATAATTATAAAAAATAATTATATTAATATTTAACTTTTAAATTTAATTTTATAATGCTATTATATATAATAATTTAATATTTCGTAAATATATTTTTAAAATTTATTACGATTATATAATAAAATATTAATGTAATTTTAAAATTACCGAAATTAATTTAAATTTTGATTTAAAAGATATTATGCTTAGATTTACTAATATAATTACACGGATTATTTTATTATAATTTCTAATAGCGTAATTACTAACTTTCTAAATTAAATCTAAATTAATTAAAATGATATTTAAATATTTTAAATATATTAATAATAGTTTTATATTAATAATAAAAGTCTTTTTATTTTTAATAAATTAAATATTATATTTATTTATTAATTTAAAAAGATTAAATTTTTAAATTTTTTTATTTAATTATTTAATTTTTCTTAGAATTATAAAAATAATAATAATAATAATAATAAACCTAATTATTTTTTTTAATAATATATATATATTTTAATTAAAATATAATAATATTAATATTTTTTATTTTTAATATTATAATTTTAATAATAATAAATTAATAATAAATTTTAAATATATATTTTATATTAATATTTATTATTTTATTAATTACTTTAATTTATTTCATTTAATATTAAAAGATAAAAGCATATATAAATTATAATTAATTATATTATTTAGTATATTATTAAATAAATTAATATTTTTCTAATAAAATAATAAGATTATATATTAAATAAAACGAATTACGAAAAAAAAATTTTTAATAATTTAATAGTAATATTAATAAAACATTTTATAATTAATATTATTATAATTATTACGTGATTTTTTAATAATTCTTTTATATTAAAACGAATTATATATAATAATAATATTTTATTTTTATTTATATAGAAAAAAATCCCGATATATTTAAATAATAAAAATTTTAAATTAAAATAATATAAATTAATATAATATTATAAATATTATTTATAATATTATATTAATTAAAATTAAATATAAGATTTTTGAATTTAATTTATCTATGATTTTAAATTTTTATATATAAATAATATTAAAAATGAAAATTAATTTAAATAAAATAATTTATGAAATTTATTTATTTATTTAATATAAAAATTTTATCGATATATAATCGTAATAAAAAAATAATTTATTTGAAATAAAATTAATTTTATATAATAATTTATAATATTTCTATTAAGATAATTAAAATAATATTTATAATAATTATTATAATTATAATTTAAAATTATTTAAAAATAATAATTATAAATTAAATTATTAATAAAACGATTATATAAATTATTATAAAAATAATTAAAAATAAAATTAAAATTATAATAAATATTATAATTAAAATCGTAATTACACTTATAATTATAATTATAATCGTAATCGTAATTATAATCGTAATTATAATTAAAAAAATTTTCGGAAATATATTAAAAAGCGAAAAAAATAAAAAAAAAGCTCATAGTCCGAGCCGAGCCTTTGATTTATTAAATAAGTAAATAAATTAGAGGTTTGATTTAGCCTAAGAGCTTTTTTTCTGATTTTTTCGCTTTTTAATATATTCCTGAAAAAAGTTTTCCTTGCGGGAGGCTTTTTTTAATATCGTAAAAGCTTTTTAATTCTTTTAATTTTTAAATTAAAATATTTAAATATTTAAATATTTTAAATATAATTAATTATTTTAAAAAATAAATTGAATATCGTAATTATTTAATTTATTTATTTTATAATTATTTAATTATAAATAATTTTATAATTATAAAATAAACAAATTAGATATTAAAATTTAATTTTCAATTAATTAATTTATATTTTTTAAAAAAATATTTCTATTTAAATTCAAATTTAATTTTTTATTTGACCGGAAATTAATTATAATCGATTATATTAAAAAATTAAGAATAAAATTCCACTAAAAAATCCTATTTATATACCTTTGCATTATTATCAAAATATAAAAAGTTAGGTTAAAAAGCTAAGCTTTAATATCTAATAATATATAAGCCTATTTAAACGTAAAAAGTAAAAAGGAAAAAAAATTTATATAATATATATATATTAGTCCTTAAATAAATAATTATATTTTAAAAAAATATATATTAAATAAACTAATCCTTTCTAGATAATATATAATTTTATATTTAATAATTATACTAAAAAAATAAGCTTTTTTTTTAAAATCTTTTATATTTATATTATAATATTACCTTCTTTTTAAAAGAAAATATATATCCTTATATATTTATTTTAATTTTACTTTTTTTATAATCTTTTTTTTAAATTTAATATTAATTTATTATTATTAAAGTATAATTTATTAAATTTACTATTTTTTACCGCCTTTTTCTATTCTTTTAATTATAATAGTAATTTTATATTTAAAAATTTTTTATTATAATATTTTTATAAAATAAATATATTATTTTTAGAATTTTTTATATTATATCATTTTAAATTTAAATCCTAATTTATTTATTATATTTAATATTATAATCATTTATAATAAAATTATAAAGCGATTATTTTTTTAATTTTCTATTTTTTTTTACCATTTAATTTAATTCAATTCATTCTAAAATTTTCATTAGCTTAACCTAATAAAAAGTTATTATAAAATTTATATAATTTATTAGCAAAGAATATAGTAAATCCTTTTCTTTTAAGGATAATTACCATATAAATATAATATTTTATAATTTTAATTTAGTAATAATTTTATATTATAAAATAATTTAATTTATTATTTGGGTAATTTATCGAAATACCCTTTTCTTTAATAATATATATATGATTATTAATATTAAAATCTAATTTTTATTTATATTAATTTATTTATTTTATCATTTATTCTTATATTACTTTTATTATAAAATGTATTTTATTTAATTATAATTATAAAATTTCCAATTAATCTTATATATCTTATTAATTAAAATATTTTCATAATAATAATATAACCATATTTTTTATATAGGCTTCCTAATTAAATAATAGTAATATAAAAAATCTTTTTTTTATTTTATATGGTAATATACTAATTAATTCATATAGAATAAATATTTATATTATATTAAATGTAAATATTACCTGTAACTAATTATTTTAATTATAATTAATAAATAATTATAACCTTTAATCTATATATTTATTCATAATTTTAATTTATCTTATAATTTATAAATATTTTATAATAAAAAACCTTTATATAATCCCAAGTATTTTTAATATTTTATCTATAAAATCTATAATAAATTAAAATCCTTAATTATTTATTATCCCTTATAATAATCTAAAAACTTAATATAAACTTTTATAATATATATATATATTACATCCTAAATAATTATAATTCATTTATAAAATATATTTCAAAATCTTTTACTAAATTTATATATTATAATAAAAAGATTATTATATCTATATTTATTTAATATTATTAATTTAAAATTAATAATAATATTTTACCAAATCTATAATAATATTAATAATAAATAGAATAATCTTAGGGTTTTATTTTGAAAGTTTTTTAAAAATTAATAATAATAATTATTAATAAAATAATTTATATTTACTATCTAATTTAACTATTAATAATATACGGCTATTATTTATCATATTTTATTTTATTTAAAATATATAATTATTAAATGTATATATACTTTTATTAATATTTTAATTCATAAATTTTTTATATTAAATATAATTAATTTATTTCTATGAAATACCAATTTCCTTATTTTATTATAAATCTAATTTAATTTATTTTCTTCTACTATTTATCAATAAATTTCTAAGTTTAAATCTAAAATATTAATTTTTAATAATATATTTATAAATTCTATTTCTAATCTATTAGGTAATAATATATCTTTATTAAATATAAATAAATATATAATTTTATTATTTATTTATATAATAATAATAATGGGTAATTTTTCAACTAATTATATTAATATTAAAATATAAATTAACTTAAATATTATTATAATATATTTAATATGGTATTTTTTATCTTAAGTTTTCATATTTTTATATTTTTTAAATAAAATATTTACAAAAATATTTTTTTTACTTAAATAATATATAATATAAAAATTATATTTTATTAATTTATCTACCTATCTTATTTATTATTAATTTAAAAGACATTTAATATTAAAATATTTTAAAGTATTATAATCCATTATTACTAGAAAAAATTAAAATAATTATGCACCCATTAATTTCAATCTTTATATTTTTAACACTTAAATTATTATTAACATTTCTTTATCATAAATATTATAATTATATTTTACGCCTTTTATTATCTTAAAATAAAAAATTATTAAATATTATTTTTTTATTTTAAGATTATATTATATTAATATTTTTATTATAACCCTATTTAATATATTTATTTCTACCCTTATTTCTAAAAAATAATTAAAATATTATAGAATTAATATATATATTAATTAATATTTAAATTTATTAAATATTTTTTAATAAAATATTATCTAATTAAATATTTTATTTTTTTTATAAGATTATATAATAGTTAAATTATTTATCTATATTCTTAGATAAATTATTAATAAAAATTATAAAAATTAAAAAATAATTATACCGTTTTAATAATTTTTAATTTTTACTATTTAATTAATAATATAATTTTTAAAAAATTTATTAATATACCATTTATCTTTATGATAAATCTTAAATATTTTATTTTTATAATATGAAATTTATATTTAATTATATTTATTTATAATTTTACTATATATATTATAATTAAAATTAGATTTACATATTATATATATTTTTTTTAAATTAAAAATAAATAAGTAAATTATTTATATAAGCGTTATAGAAATTATTTAAATATTTTATAAGAATATTATTAATAAATTATTAAAAAGTTATAGCGCTATTTGTAAAGTTAAAAAGAAATATCTTATATTTATATAAATTATAATAAATATAAAATATAATTAAGTTTTTTATTTCAAGATTTAATTTAATATAATAAAATATTTATTAAATATTAATTTTAATAAAAATTTTAACATTAATTATTTAATTAATAATTTTATTAATAAATAATAATAAGTATTAATCTTTTTTTATAAAATTATTTAATTTATAATAATTTATATAAAATTATATATTATTATTAAGTTTTAATATAAATAATATTAGGGCGCTTTAAAATATTATATTATATTTAATAAATTTTTTTCAAATATATTTTTTAATATAATATTTATAAGCTTTTAATTTGTTTATTAATGTCTTATATAAAAGGGAATATCCTAATTCTTTAGGTTGTTTTTTAAGCTTAATTTTGTGGTTTATATTTGGTTCGTATAAAATAATTTTATTTGATATAATTTTATTAAATATATCTAAATAATTATAATATTTTTTTGGGATTATTTTGGTAACTAATTGGCGCTAATTTTTTTTATTTTAATTCCTATATATATAATTATAATTATTTTTTTTTTATTTTTTTTTAAATATCTTTTTAATATTATATAAATTTATTTATCCTATTTTAAAATATTTATAAAAATAGAAAAAAAGATTTATATTAATAAAAACCATATTTAATTTATAATTTTTATATTAACCCCATTAATTTTATTATATATAATAATAATTATATCAATTTTATTTTAAATAAAAATATGAAATTTTTTTTTTAATATTATATCTAAATATTATTTTTTTTCTTTTTATATTACCTATTTTATCTTTTATAATTCCTATTAAAATTTAATTAATAATTTATTTTTATATAATAAAATTTTTATAAAAAATTATATTATTAATTAAATTATTATTTTGAAAAATATTTTGGGTTTTATAATATTTAATATTTTTAATTAATAAATTATATCTTAAATTTTCCCCTAATAATTCTATTATTTTAATATTATTAATTATTATTTTACCTTATAACATTAATTTCTTTTAATCATTTTTTTTTTAATTAATAATATCTTTTTAAAATTTTCCACTTATATTTTATATAAATTTTTCTATTTTATCTATATAAATATTAATTATTTATTATAATAACTAATTATTTAAAAATATTAATTAATAATATATTATATTAATAATTATTTAATATTTCTTAAACTAATTTTATTTAACAATAATATCCCATTTTATATTAATAATTATTAATAATATATATAAAATTATATATCGATTAATTTAAAAATCTATAAGCATAAATAAATTAATAATTTAATATAATTTACCATTATATCTACTAATATAATAAGGCTTAAATCTAATAATTACTAATATATATAATAATTTTTAGGCTTTTTTTATAAAAAATATATTAATAAAAAAATATCTTTTAATTTTAATATTATTTAATAAGTTTCATATAATTAATGAAAATTTATTATTAATTATAATAATAATAAATAATAATAATTTTCTTTTTAAATTTTTTTTTAAAAAATTAAATAAAATATTATTTAATTTTAGCTTAAAAAATAATATTATTCTTAAGATAAAATTCATATTCCCCAGGATTAATTTTTTCCCTCTAAATTATTTAATTTTAAATTATTATTATCTATCATAATTTTCTTATAATTAAAATTATTCTTATTAAATTTTTCTTATATATATTATAATATAAATTTTATAATTTTTATATCCTTATTTTTATTAAATTTTATATTATTCTTATTAAATTATATTATTTTTAATTTATTTACATTTAATTTATTTTTATTTAAATAATTAAAAAATATATATTTTTTTTTTTTACATATAAAATATTATCTTTTTAATACTAACTTTATTAATTCCTCTTATCATATTATTCATATTAATTATAATATTAAATTAAATAATTATTCTTATATTTAAATGTAATTTATATTAAATTAATTATTATAATATCTATTAATATTATTTAATTTTTATTTAGCTTATTCTTTATTTTTTTTTTCATTTATTTATAATATAAATAATATGATTTAAAAAATTATTTATATATATTTATTAAAATTTTTTTTATAAAATATATAAACTATAAAAATATATATTTTTAAAATTTATATTAAATATTAATAGAATTATTTTTCCTAAATATCTTTTAATTAATATATCTTACTAATAATATAAATAAATTTATTTTTAAAATTATTAAATTTATTACTATTTTTTATTTTTAATTTATATTATTATATTTTAATTTTTATTTAAATATTTAAATTATTATATTCCTTAAAAAAATATTTTATTATCGCATTTAAAGATTTAATTTTATTAAGATATTTTAATTATAAATAAAAGATTAGATTTTCAGATACTTTTCCTTTCAAATATAATTTAATTTTAATTATTTTTATTTAGTCTATATGGAAATAATTATGGTTCATTTTAAATTGATTTTTTATTTATTAATATTAAATTTTAAAGGTAGTGATATCCTTATTATTATTAATGTAAAAATCTAATAATATTAATTTCAAATTTTCATTTATTTTTATATAAATATTTATAATTAATTTAATATTAAATATTTTTAAATTTATAAATTACTATTAAAAGTTTATAATTTTTTCTTTTATTTATATATTTTCCTAATTAACTTTAAAAATTACCATATAAAAGCCATTTTTTATATTATTTTTTTATTTTACATTTTTTTTAAATGCCTTAATTTTTACACATAATCTTTTATTTATAATAAAATTAGGGTTTTTCTTTTCTATAATCTTATTTCTTTCTAATTAAATTAATTTACATATTATTCTTTTATAAATTTCTATTAATTTTCCCATTTTCTTTTTAATTTAAATATATTTTTTATATAAATGATTAAATTATTTATAAATAAAAATCATAAATATAATAATATAAAATATTATTTTTATTAATTATTAAATTTATTTTTTATAAATTATCTAATATAAAAAATATTTATAAATCTTATTAAATAAGATTTTAAAATAAATTATTATATTTATAAAATCTTATTTATCTAAATATCTTAGGTATTTATATTAAAATTATTAAATTTTAATTATAATATAATTAAATTAGAAATATAATTATCTATTTAATTTAAATTATTTATTTTATAATGTATTAATTTTTTATTAAATAATTTTATTTATTATTTTTAATATTAATTCTGCTAGATAATTTTATATATTATTAAATTATAAATATTAAAAAATAAAATCATTATATATTAATTTATTATTTAATAATTCTAAATTATATATCGCTAAGGTTATTAAAATATTAAAATATTATCTAAATAATAATTAATTAATTAATTAATTATAATATGAAAAAAATTATATATTTTTCTTTTTTTTTTATAAGAGGTTTAAGAAAAAATTATTTTTATTTTCAAGATTTTTAATAATTAATATATAATATTATTAATTTGGTAATTAAAATAAATTAATAAAAAAATTATTTTTAATAGGATTTTATTTTAATAAAGCTTAGTTAGAATTTAGCTATATTATTTTTAATAATATAAAATTAATAAATATTAAAATATTATATTTTTATAAAATATAATACGGACCAGTGGGGGGACTGTAAGTATGGCAGGGCACTAGGGCCTTGCGTACATATATAGCTGAAAAGGGGTAGCTAGCTGTAAGCACATGCCAAAGCACATGCCAGTAAGGCAGGCTGGCCCTGATCTATTTATAGATCAGGTCCTTGAAATAGCATAGCTCTTAGATCTTACATCTTACCACGCTTTATACATATCATTTTTCATAGTCTTTAGATTAATTCCCTTGGTATACGTATCAAAATATTAAGTATTTATTAAAAATATTTAATTAGATTAAATAAAATATTAATTTATTAATTTTTATTTTTAAAATTAAAATAAGAATATTATTAATTTTTTTTAAAATAATAATAATAATATTTAAATAATATTAAAGTATAAAAAATTAAATTAGAAAATTAAACTTTAATATCTAATAATATATAAATTTATTTAAATATAAAAAGTAAAAAAGAAAAAAAATCTATATAATATATATATATTAATTTTTAAATAAATAATTATATTTTAAAAAGATATATATTAGATAAATTAATTCTTTTTGAATAATATATGATTTTATATTTAATAGTTATATTAGAAAAATAAATTTCTTTTATAAAGTTTTTTATATTTACGCCATGATAATTATATTAATTTTACAATCGATATAAATTAAATAATAAAAAATCAAAGTTTATATTATATTTATTTAATTAATTAAATTTAATTAATATGGATTAAAATTTAAAAATCAAAATCATTAAAATTATTAATTTTATTATTATTTAATTTGATTGATTTATTTAATTAAATTATAATAATTTAAATACTAAATTTTATATTAAAATAATTTTTAAATTAAATTTTTTTTAATAATATAAATTACATTTAAATATAATTTAAATTAATTATTATAAATATTAATTTCAAATTTATTATTATATATATTAATTTTAAAAGGAAAAAAATTTACTATAAACCTAAGCCCATTACATTCTAAAAATTATTACATTCGATATTAATTTAATTTAATTTAATTATTTAATTAAATTATAATAATTTAAATATTAAAATTAATATTAAAAAAATCATTAAATTAGATTTTTTTTAATAATATAAATTATATTTAAATATAATTTCAATTAATTATTATATATATCGATTTTAAAAAAAAATTATATATATTAATTTCAAATAGAAAAAAATTAACTATAAATTTACATATTAAAAATTATTAAATTTAATATTAATTTAATTTATTTAATTATAATAATCTAATTATAATAATTTAAATATTAGAATTAATATTAAAATAATTATTAAATTAAGCTTTTTTTAATAATATAAATTACATTTAAATACGATTTAAATTAATTATTATATATATTAATTTAAAAAAAAAACTATATATATTAATTTTAAATGGAAAAAAATTTATTATAAGCCCATATATTAAAAATTATTAAATTTAATATCGCTTCAATTAAATTCAATTATAATAATTAAAATATAATAATTTAAATCTTAAATTTAATATTAAAAAAATCATTAAATTAAGTTTTTTTTAATAATATAAATTACATTTAAATACGATTCGAATTAATCATTATATATATCGATTTCAAATTTATTACTATATATATTAATTTTAAAAGGGCTTGCTATACATATTAAAATTCATTAAATTTAATATCAATTTAATTGAATTTAATTATAATAATTAAATTATAATAATTAAAATGATATGATTTATATTAATAAAATCGCTAAATCTAACTCTTTTAATTAATATAAATTATAATAAATTATTAATAAAATTAATTAAATTATCATTAAAAATATCGATTTCAAAAGTATATATGCGAAATGAAAATTTGCTATAAGCTTAACATATATATCAAAATTATTAATGAAATTAAATTAAATTATAATAATTAAATTAATTAAATTAAATTATAAGAATTAATTCAATTGAATTATATTATAATAATTAATTTAAATTAATTAATTTATAAGAATTAGTTTAATTAAATTAATCTATTTATATTAAATTATTTAAAATAAATTATTTAAATTATATTATAATATTTAAATTATATCATTTAAATTATAATATTTAAATTATAACATTTAAATTATAACATTTGAATTATAATATTTAAATTATAATATTTAAATTATAATAATTTAATTATAATAATTAAATCAAATTAAATTAATTTAATTTAATTAATTTAATTTAATTAAATTATAAGATTTTAAATTATAATAATTTAATTATAATATTTGATTTATAATAATTTAATTATAATAATTTAATTATAATAATTAAATTAAACTAATTAAAATAACATAATTTACATTAAAAAATTCGTTTGATTTAAAGCTTTTAATTAATATAAATTATAATATAATTATAATTAAATTAATAAAAATATTATTATATATATATAATAAAAATTAAAATATATATTAAGTTATTTAATAAATCACATGGATATTAATGAATTTATATAAATGGCTTTAATATATTAATTTATATTAAATTAAAATAAATAATTAAGCTTAAATAATCAAATGGTAATATAAATAATTAGCCCCCCCCCTAATAAAATTTATAATATTATAAAAAGCTAAGTTCGAATCTAAATAAAAATATTTTTTTAAAAAATATAAATTAACTAACCGAAAATTAAATTTTAATATCTAATTTATTTGATTTATAATTATAAAATTACGCGTAATTATATAATTATAATTTAAATAAATTAAATAATTATAATATTAAATTTAATTTCCCATATTAAATACTTAAAATAAAAATTCAAAAAATTATAAAAGTTATATATAATAAAAAAAAGCTTTTCGCAAGGAAAATTTTTTTTAAAAATATATTAAAAAGTAAAAAAAGCAAAAAAAAAAGCTCTTAGGCTAAATTAAACCCCCGATCTATTCATTAACTTAATAAGTCGGGGGTTTAATTCGAACTGTGAGGTTTTTTTTTATTTTTTTTTACTTTTTAATATATTCCTAAAAAAAATTTTATTATTATGAATTTTACTAGGGGGGGGGCTAATCGTTTATATTATTATTTAATTATTTAGGTTTAATTATTTATTTCGATTTAATATAAATTATTATATTAAATTTATTTATATATAATTATTAATGCTTATGTAATTTATTAAATAATTTAATATATATTTTAATTTTTATTATATATATATAATAATATTTTTTATTAATTTAATTATAATTATATTATAATTTATATTAATTAAAATTTTTAAATTAAATAAGTTTTTTAATGTAAATTATGTCATTTGAATTAATTCAATTTAATTATTATAATTAAATTATTATAATTAAATTATTATAAATTAAATATTATAATCGAATTATTATAATTTAAAATATTATAATTTAAAATATTATAATTTAAAATATTATAATTTAAAATATTAAAATTTTAAATATTATAATTTAAAATATTATAATTCAAAATATTATAATTTAATTAAAATTAATTAAATTAAATTAATCGAATTAAATTAATCGAATTAAATCAATCGAATTAAATTAAATTAATTTAATTTAATTATTATAATTAAATTATTATAAATTAGATATTATAATTTAAATGCTATAATTTAAATATTATAATTTAAATATTATAATTTAAATATTATAATTTAATTAAAATAATTTATTTTAAATAATTCAATTTAAATAAATTAATTTAATTAAATTAATTCTTATAAATTAATTAATTTAAATTAATTAAATTGATTTTTTTAATTTAATTTAATTAATTTAATTATTATAATTTAATTTAATTTAATTAATGATTTTAATACGCGCGCCAAACTTATAATAAATTTTCATTTCGCATATATATTTTCGAAATTATTATTTTTAACGATAATTTATCTAATTTTATTAATAATCTATTATAATTTATATTAGTTAAAAACATTAAACTTAATAATTTTATTAATATAAATCACATTATTTTCATTATTATAATTTAATTATTATAATTAAATTTGATTAAAATAACATTGAATTTAATAATTTTTAATATACGCCCCGAAATTTTTCATTTTTTTGAAATTAATACGTATAATTTTTTTTCGAAATTAATATATATAATAATTAATTTAAATTAAATTTAAATGTAACTTATACCATTGAAAAAAATTTAATTTAATAATTCTTTCAATATTAAATTTAATATTTAAATTATTATAATTTAATTGAATAATTAAATTAAATTAAATTAATATCGAATGTAACGATTTCGAAATACGGATTTGTAATAAAATTTTCTCTTTTTTAAAATCGATTTATATAATTCCTTTTCGAAATTTATACGTATAATAATTAATTTCAATTATATTTTAATGCAATTTATACCGTTAAAAAAAGCTTAATTTAATGATTATTTTAATATAAAATTTAATATTTAAATTGCTATAATTTAATTAAATAAATTAATCAAATTAAATCGCATTAAAATTAATGATTTTGACGATTTTGATTTTCAAATTTTAATTCACGTTAATTAGATTTAATTAATTAAATAAATATAATAAAAACTTTAATTCTTTATCGTTTAATTTTAATCGAATGTAACATTAATATAATATAAGGATATATAAATAGGATTTTTTAGTGGAATTTCGCTTTTAATTTTTTAAAATAATTAATTATAATTAATTTCCTGTTAAATAATCGTAATTAGGATTATAATAAAAACTATAATTATAATAAAACTTATAATTAAAATCGAAATTATAATAAAAATAAAAATTATAATAAGTTTTAAAATAATAAATATTATAAAAATATATTATATAATAATATTTATTTTATAAATGAAATTATAAATTAAATAAATAATAAAAATTTAATAAATAATATATTAAATTTTAAATTAAATTTAAATTTAAAAAATAATTATTTTTATATTATTTATGATTTTAAATTTATATATATGTATTATAAGAAATTATATAATATAAATTAAAAATAAATAATATTAAAATATTTATTTTTTTAATTTAATTTAAAAAAATATTTAAATATTTTTTATTATAAATTTTATAAGATAAATATATAAATATTATTAAATATTATTTTTTTTATAATAAATTTTTTATTTATTTGCGAACTTATAAAAATTATAAAAATAAAATTAAAAGATTATTTAAAATTAAATAAAAAAAACTTATCGATATATATTAATATAAAAATTTATAAAATATTAATGAATTAAAAATTCTTATAAAATTTTTAATTTATTAAAAGTATTAGTAAATAAATATTTAATATTATGAAATAAATGTAATTTATCTTTTATATTTTAAAATAAAATAAAATTAAAATAATAAAATTATTTAAATTCCTAATAAATAAATAAATAATTAAAAATTATATTTAATTTAATTTTTTAATCGAAAATAATTAATTTAAAATTTATAATAAAAATATCAATTATATAATAAATATATTATTCTTAGTTAATTTAAATTGTTTTTTTATATTATTTATATTATAATATAAAAAATATAATTTTATATATAAAATAATAAATTTATATAAAATTATAATTATTTTTTAAAAGATAATTTATTTTTAAATAAATTATAAATTATTATTTATTAATTATAATTTTAATATTAATATAATATATAATATTATTATAAATACTATTATAAATATTAAATTTCTATATATTATTCTAAAAAAAAATATTTTAAATAATTTTATTATTATTTCAAAAAGAATTTAAGTGGGTATTATTATTAAAAATATAAATAGCAAATATTTTATAAATATATGAAAATTTATATTAATTATTTTAATAATTATAATTATGATATTATTTTCATTAATTATAATAATAAAATTAAGAAATAATATTATATTATATAGAATAAATTTTATTATTTTTATATAAATTTATATTTAATTAAAAAATTTATATAATATTTTAATATATAAAAAAATTATATTTATTAATATTAAATTTAATATAATTTTTATATTTATAATTATTATTATAAATATAATATTATAATTTTATTAAATTAATAAAATATTTTTATAATAAAAATAATATAATATTATTAATAAATATAATATATAATATAATAATTATTTTAAATAAAAAAATAGAATTTTAATAGGAATATAAATTAAATAAATATTTTTATATATTTAATATAATTTTATTTTTAATATAATTTTATTTTAAAAATTAAAAAACCGTTTATGAAATTAGAATAAATTATTAAAGAAAATTATTAGAGAATACAATTTAAAGTTATATTAAAAAAATACGTTTAAAGCTAGTAATAATTATATATGAGAAATGAAATAATTATAATATCTTAGATTTTAATTAATTATTAATTGAAAAATATTAATTAAATGTAATTTAATTAATATTTAATATATATATATATATATGAAATTAAATTAATATATTAATTTTAATTTTAATATTAATAATTTTTTCTTTTTAAAAATTATTATTAATATTTTATAAATAAATTATAAATATTAATAATAATTTTTTAAATATATTATAATTATTTTATGAAAATATTATAATTATTTTATAAATATTTTTAAAATTTAAATTATATTATATATATATTTATTATTTATTTATTATAATTTTATATTTAAAATATTAATTTTTCGTATTTAATTTTTTTTTTAATAATTTTTAAATTTATAATATAAATTAATAATAAAATAATTTTATAATAAACTAACGAAAATATAATAAAATAAAATTTATTATTAATTATTTCATTTAAAATTAATAATAAAATGATTTTATATTAAAGTAAAATTTATTATTATTTTTAAATAAAATCTTTTAATTTATCGGGCCTCTTTTCGATTATAATTATCGCGCATTTAGGTTGTAATTAATTCGTAGCCTGGGGGGGGAAAATATATAAATATAGCTTTTTTTCTTTTTAGCCGCTGCTAAGTTATAATTATTTTACATACGGGGGAAATTTAAAAATTATCGCATAATAAAAGGGGTTTTTATTATTTATTTCGCCATGGGGAAGTAAGTAAATTACTATTAATAATAATAATAAAAATTAAAAAGGAAAATTACATAATAAATATAAATAAAATTATCGGTGAAAAATTAATAAAATTAAAAGTTTTTTAAAAATATATAATAAATATTATTAATAAAAATTTATAAATTATAATAATTATTTAATATATATATTTAATATAATATCTTATATAAATGAAATTATTTTGAAAATTTTATAAATTATAATAATTATAAATTTCTTATTAAATAATATAAAAATATTATTTTATTTTAATTAAAATTAATAATAAATTAAAATTAAATTAATAAAAAAAATTAATAAAATTAATAATTAATCGATTAATTAAAATTTTTAATTAAAATTAATAAAATTAAAAATAAATCGATAATGTGAAAATATATTAATAATAAAAGTTAATAAAATTAAAAATAAATTAATAATATAATAAAATAATAAAATTAAAATTTTTAATAATTAAAATTACATAATAAATATAAAATAAAAATTTAATATAATAAATTATATAATAAAATTAATCTTAAGAATTTTATAATTTATAATAATTATAAATTTTTTATTAAATAATATAATAATATTATTTTATTTTATTAAAATTATTTTAATATAATATTTTAATAATATTATAATAATTATGCGATAAAATAGCTTTTTTTACGGGGCTTTATTAATTTATGATTTTTTTATTTAGGTAACTATTAATTAATATCGGAAAATAAAATTTAAAATCATATCGAAAAAATATATTTAGAGCCGGTAATAATTATATACGTAAAACGAAATAATTACAATATCTTAGATTTTAATTAATTATTAATTAAATAATATTAATTAAATGTAATTTAATTAATATTTAATATATATATATATGGAATTAAATTAATATATTAATTTTAATTCCGATAAAAATATTTATATTTATAATATAAATAAACTTTTAATTAATAAATTTATTAAAAATTTAAAAGAATTTCCCGAAATTTAAATGGTTAAAAAAATATAATTAATATTTAAAAAAAAAAAATATAATTATTTTTTTAATAAAAAAATAATAAAATTATAAATTATATTTAAAATTATATTTATTAAGTAAAAAGCATTTAGAATTTTTTAATAAAATATATAATTATTTATATAAATAAAATAAAATAAAATAAATAAATAAATGAATATTATTTATTAATTTTATATTTATAATATAATATATAATATATGAAATATAAAAAAATCAATAATATTAAATTTTTATAATTTAAATAAAATTATTATTTTTAATAATTATTTATTATTTTTTAAATTAAAAATTATAATTTTATTTTATAAAAAGTATTTTATAATTATTATAAATATTAATTAATTTTTTTATTAATTTTAAATTTATTTAAAATTTTAAAATTATTTTATTATTATTATTAAATAAAAATATAAAAATATTATTATTATATTAATAAAATTTCATAATTCTTTAATATATATATAAAAATATATAAATAAGAATTTTACTATTTATATACCCAAAAATTTCTTCCTAAGCCTTATCCGTACACTTATATATCCTCCCATATCGCTAAGCTAGAACTAATAATTTTTATAGCTAGATAATTTCATAAATTTCCTTTTAATCTTTAAATAATTAGTATTATTTAATTGATAATTTAATTGCGAATCTAATATATCAAATTATATTAAAATCTAATTAATATATATTAAATTATTTAAAATTAATAATTATATTAGACCACATAATACCCTTTGGAATCAATTACTAATCATATTACATTTTAATATTTTTATATTTAAATTTAAATACTTAAATAATTTAATTACGTATAAATTATTATAATTTATATAATTATAAAATTATTCAAATAAAAAAAAAGTAATAATTAAAATCGATATGCCGGTTAGAATTAAATGTAAATACTAATATCTTTTTAAATATAAATTTGAAAAAGAAATCGGAAAAATCTAAAAAAAATATATATAAATAATTTTTAATTAGTATAATTAATCTATTTAGGCTGTATAAGATGGGAGCTTAAAGCGAATTAATTATATTAGAAATTATATTAGAATTGAGGTTTTTGGCGCGGAGTTCCGGGCGGATATATAAGTATATAAATAAAGCTTAGGAAAAGATTTTTAAATATACGGATAATAAAACTTATAAATAAATCATTATAAAATTATAATTAATATATTTAAATTTTTATTAATAATATTATTATTTTTTCTAATAATATAAAAGATAATATTTATTATTTATAAATAATTTTAATTTCATTTTAAAAGAAATATATATATATATTATTTTTTAAATTTTTTATTATTTATTTTTTAATGGAATTATTTGGTTTTTAAGTTAATAAATTAAATTTTTTTATTATGGTAAATTATTTCAAAACCTTTAAAAATTTAATTTTCTTATATTAATTAAAAATATTTAAAATATATTTGAATGTAATTTTTTTTTTATAAATATTTTTATTTTATTATATATAAATATTAAAATTATTGTAAAAGTAAAAGATTATTTCATTAATTATAAAATTAAAAGTAAATTATATATAAAATAATAATCCTAGAAAAAAATGAATTTATTATTAATTAATTTATTATAAATTTATTAAAAAATAATAATATTTTATTTTAATTTAAATAAATTATTATTTTTATAAATTAATAGATTTATTAAAAAAAACTTTAGTATTATAATTTTTTATTCAAAAAATAAATGAAAATAAAAACTTAATGATATTATATTTATATAATAAATTTAATTAATTATATTATTTAATTAATATTTTTTTTAATGAAAATATAATATAATTTTTTTAGATTAAAAATAATTCATTTAATTTAAATAATAAAAAAATTATAAATTATAATTTAATTAAAAATTTCTTTATTCGCACCCCTAAAAATTCCTATCGGGCCTTTATTTACATTTATATATATTTTGAAATCGGGGCGATAAAACCTTATTTATAACCATTAGGCTTATACTCAAATAACTTTATAAAATTAATTTTAAATTTTAAATAATTAATATTATTTAATTGCTAATTCAATTATAATTTAAATAAATTAAATTATATTATTATATAATATTTAATTCCGAAATTCTATAAATATAAAAGAATTTAAAGTGGAAATTTAATCATATGATATTTTCTAAGTTATATATATATTTATATATTTAATATATAAACCCTAATAATTTTCTTATTATATTTTATATAAATTTAAAAATAATATTATTCGAAAAAAATTAAGATTTTAAATATAATAAATATTTTTTATAAATTTTAATAATTTTTTAATAGGGGGTTATATGGGTTAAATTATTAAATATATAGTAAAGCCATATCTTGCGATCTCTAAGAAAGTAATTATATAATGACTTTTTTATCTTAAAAAACCTTGAATTTAATATTACTCCTAGAAAAAATATCGTATTATAATATAACTTAATTTATTTAAAATGTAATTGAATTAAAAATTAAATGATATTAATTATCTTATAATGCATTTTAATTTAGTAAAATTATTAGAGTGTAAATCTGGTGGCTATAAATGAGGCTTTATCGCCCCCGATTTGAAAATATATATAAATACGAATAAAAGCCCGATAGGAATTTTTGGGGGTGCAAATAGAGAAACTCTTAATTAATTATAAATTATATTATTATTTTTATAAATTATATATTTATAAAAAATATTATAAATTAAATTTTATTAGTAATAATATTTATTAATTATATTAATAAATATTTAATTAATTTTTTTATATATTTATTATAATATAAATTATAAATGTATTATTTTTTTAAATAATTAAATTATATTTTTAATGTATTAAGCTAATTATATATAATTTAAAATATAAAAAATATAAAAAATAATTAAAATAATTAAATAAATTAATTATTTTAAATTATATTTAATTTATTATGAAAATAATTATAAATGATATTATGAAAAGTAAAATCTTAGATAGTTATTATATAGATAAAAAATTAATATATATAATATAAAATATATATAATTTAAAAGAAAAATTAAATAAGAATTTTTTCTTTTTAAATTATTTTTTTAAAATTATTAATAAACTTTTTTATAATATTAATTAATATAATAATAAAAAACTTTATATTTTATATTTTATAATTAAAATAATCCTTATAGAAATATATAATAATAAAAAAATTAGAAAAATTTATAATTTCTTAGAAATTATATTTTATTGAAAAATATTTCTAATATTATTTAATTTATAAATTAAATAAAATAAAGAATATTATAATATATATAATATAATGATAATAATAATATATTTTATTTTAAAATAATTAATATTAGTTTTTAATTATAAATGTTTTATAATAAAAAAATAAATTATAATATTTATTATATAATTTTTATTAATAAATTAGGAAATTCTTAAAAGAAATTACTTTAAATTATAATAAAACATTTATTTTTAATTTTTAGAAAAATATTAGAAAAACATTTAATATCTATTTATTTATAATAATTATATATTATTTCTAAACTAATAATTTCTTTAAATAAAAAAATTAAATTATTAAAATTATAATATATTATTATTATTTTATTTATATTAAATTTTAATAATTAGATATTATTTTATTATTATAATAAAACTTAAATAATATATATTTTAAAATTTTTTTTTTTATATATAATTATTTAAGTATAAATTATTAAAACTATTAAATTTAATTATAAATGAAAATATTTTTAAATTTAATAATATCTGATTTATATGTAATTATTTATATAAAAATATATAATTAATAATAAATTTTATAATAATATAAATTAAATATTATTATAATATAAAATATAAATTATAAAAATTTATAATTAAAAATATAATATATTTTAAATTATATAAAGAATATTATTTATTAAAAAAATTATTAAAAACTTTTTTTAATAATAAATTAAATTTTAATAAATAAAAAAATAAATTAATTATTTTATTTATTAATTAATATTATTTAAAAATTTCAAAATTTATTTAATTATATTTATTTATTATTTATTTTTAAAATTAAATTTAAAGAAATTAAACTTATTTAATAAAAATATATTATTTTTAAAGTTAATTAAAATAAAAAAGATTTTTAATAAAAAAAAATATTTATAAAATAAAAATCATTTTTAATTATTAATTTAATTATATAAAAAAATTTAATTATATAAAGAAAAAATTTAAATACTTAATTAAATTAAAAAAATATAATTATAAAAATAATTTATAATTAAAAAAATAAAAATTATATTACTTTTAAAAATTAATTAAAAATTATTAAAAATGAAAAAAAAAAGCGTTAATTGATTAAATAAAAATAAAAATTTATATTATAAAAAAAATTAAATTACCTAAGAAAATTATAAAATAAAAATATAAATTATTAATATTATATTTAAATTATTAAAAATAATAAAATTTTTTTTAATTTAAAAAATTTTAATATAAATTAATAAGAAAACTATAAATATAATAAAACATTAGGGTTTTATATATATATATAATTAAAAAAAATAATTAATTATAAATATATTCTAAATATATATTAATAAAATAAATTAATTTTAATTTATTTATAAATTAAATTTTTAAAATAATATAATTCTTAGATTTTATATTTTAATATATTTTATATATATTATATTTCATAATTCTTAAATTATTTTTTTTAGTATATATATTAATTATATAATAAAAAAATAAATTATAATATTTATTATATAATTTTTATTAATAAATTAAAAAATTCTTAAAAAATTATTTTAAATTATAATAAAAATTTTATTTTTAATTTTTCATAAAATATTTAAAAAATATTTAATATTTATTTATTTATAATAATTATATATTATTCTTAAACTAATAACCTTTTTAAATAAATAAATTAAATTATTAAAATTATAATATATTATTATTATTTTATTTATTTTAAATTTAAATAATTAGATATTATACCGTTATTATAATAAAATTTAAATAATATATATTTTAATAATATTCCTTTTTTTTTATAAATAATTATTTAATTATAAATTATTAAGATTATTAAATTTAATTATAAGTAAAAATACTTTTAAGTTCAATAATATTTAATTTATATATAATTAATAATAAATTCTATAATAATATAAATTAAATATTATTATAATATGAAATATAAATTATAAGAATTTATAATTATATAAAAAATATTATTTATTAAAAAATTTATTAAGAAATTTTTCCTTATAATAAATTGGTTATTTTATTTATTAATTAATATTATTTAAGAATTTTAGAATTTATTTAATTATATTTATTTATTATTTATTTTTAAAATTAAATTTATTTAATAAAAATATATTATTTCCAAAATTAAGTAAAATAAAATAAAATTTTAATAAAAAAAATATTTATAAAATAAAGATTATTTTTATTTATTAATTTAATTATATAAAAAAAAAAATTTAAATATTTAATTAAATAAAAAAAATATATTTATAAAAATAATTTATAATTAAAAAAATAAAATTTATATTATTTTTAAAAATTAATTAGAGATTATTAGAAATAAAAAAAAATGCGTTAATTTATTAAATAAAAATAAAAATTTATATTATAAAAAAAACTAAATTCCTTAAGAAAATTATAAAGTAAAAATATAAATTATTAATATTATATTTAAATTATTAAAAGTAATAAAATTCTTTTAACCGTGGGAAATTTTAACATAAATTAATAAGGGAATTATAAATATAATAAAACATTAAAATTTTATATATATATATAATTAAAAAGAAAATAATTAATTATAAATATATATTAAATATATATTAATAAAATAAATTAATTTTAATTTATTTATAAATTAAATTTTTAAAATAATATAACTTTT
>MU376392.1:0-36446 GCA_022495205.1 Hypoxylon sp. FL1150 | reverse complement strand
TATTTAAAAAAAATTAAAAATTAAAATAAAATTAATATTTTTTATAAATTTAAATAATTTTTAATAAAAAAATATATATATTAAATTATTAAATAAAATTTTATTATCCGTATATTTAAAAATTTTTTCTTAAATTTTATTTATATATTTATATATCCGTTTAAAATTTCGCGCCGAAAAATTTAATTTTATTATGATTTTTAATATAATTTTATTAGTATTATTTGTAATATTATATAGCCCATATGGATTAATTATTTTAATTAAGAATTTTTTAATAATGTTTTTTTTGTAATTTTACGATTTATTTTCGAATTTATATTTAATAAATATTTAATATTCGTAATATATTCCGATTAATATATTTTATTATATTTTAATTTTTTTTCGTTTCGAATAATTTTATAATTATATTAATTATGAAAATGTAATTTAATTTATTTAATTTAAATTAAAAAAAATTTTTTATTAATATAAAAATTTTAAATAGAAATTTATATATAATTAAATTATTTAAATATTTAAATTTATATAAAAGTTTTTTAAAATATAATATAATTAATAATTATTTTTAAAAAAAATTACATAGTATTATATAATTTTTAATTTCGAATAATTTTATATATATTAATTAAATTTTAATATAATTTAATTCGTTAAATTTAAAATTAAATTATTAATTAAATAATATTAATTATTAAATTATAATAATTATTTTTATAAAATTATTAAATTATATATATTATTAAATTCATTTCGGCGATATAAAAAAAATATAAATATACGGATAAAATTTAAAAAAAAATTTTTAAATATATAAATAATAAAATTTATTAAATATATAATTCGTATAATTTTTAAAAAAATAATTATATAATAATTTTTTATATGAAAAATTTTAAATTTAATATTATTTTTAAAAATAATATCGTAATATAATATAATTTATATTATTTAAATTATAATTAAATTAATAATTAAATAATTTTAATTATTAAAAATTTAAAATTAATTTTATAAAATTATTAAATTATATATATAATAAATATAATAATTAAATATAAAATTTTATTATTTTTAATTTTAAAATATATATAAATATAAATAAATTTTTAATAATAATTTTAATTAATATAAATAATAAAATTTTAAATTAATATATTAAAAATTAATTAATAATTAATTTTAATATATTTATTTATTTAAAAATTTTAATTAAAATTATTAATTAATTAAAATTATTAATAAATATTAACTTATAAATTAAAAAGAAAAACGATTATTTAATAAATAAAGCGGAATATGAATAATACTTTCGCGATCACTAGCTGATCGGATAAGTAAAAGATAGAATACTTCTTACCTATTAGACGCCCGAGCGAAGCCAATCCTCATAAAAGCAAAGGGAAAACATACGCCATATGCTAGCTAGGTACATAGCTCAGCTCATGAATATAATCAGCCTATTTACAAGAGTTTGTTCGATCTACCTACCTCTCGATCGCATTGTACTGGGTGTTGGTCTGGTATGGCCATATATAATTCGCCGGCATGGGCTCCGCCACACTCTTGTTGCACACAAGGTATCTCTACATTTATGCCCGGCTTCGATCAATACTCATATAAATTCTAAAGTCAAATAGAGGAAGTGAATAGAATAATACGTCCTTGATAGCTACTACCTAATCTGTTTTACCCCATATGATATACCATCTTAGGTAAAATGCATGCCAATACTAGAGAGTTAAGTAACCTAGGTATTTTTACTATACAAGCACTCATGAGGACCAAAGGGCGGGGGTATTTGCGCCCACCGTAGTACACCGGTTAGAAAGAGAATGAATATCGTGGAACCCGACAAGTTGGATTTCTTCGTCTCTGTCTTCCTCACAATTAACCTAGCGCTGCAGTTGAGTTACGTTACAAGGACCACCTCCAACCCTCCACAAAGCAATATGCGCTATTAATTTTCTTCTGCTACTCACCCTTCCAGGATAATTGGCAGGGGGTTCGCAAAGGAAAAAGGAGGGTTTTGGTAGAGGAGGAACTAGGAAAAAAAATGAAGTAATAATAAAAAATGAAATGCAAATATTTCCCCCCTCCCCCATATTCCAGAAAGAAGTTCTACCAACAAACGCAAGCGACGTTTCGTTCGCCATTCTCTATATACACTATAGCAACAGCAACAGTACCGGTGGTGAGGAACAATACGCCAACATGGCCTTCTATTCCTGACCGAAGCCCATCGTTTCTTCGACCGCCGTAGTCAACTTGTTTTGTAACGCCTCTAGCGACTTGTATGGTGGCAAGTCTAACCTGTTAAAACTGTGTAGTCTGTTAGTTATGCCTTACTGGATTATTAGACTCGAGAACGTACCAAGTATGAGCTTTTGGCAAATTACCCATTTCGCCTGCCTTTTCAATGGTAAATCTCCTTGGCCCATCGCTACCTTGCAGATCTTTAAAGCCGTTAACCGGGATTCGCGAGGTACCCGTGGTAAACTGTAACAATCTGCTCTTCTGCTCTCCGTCCCAGCTCCGTACCGTCTGCCAGAAGAACTGTATTACCTCGTCACTTTCCGTGTAGCCCCTGTAGTCGGTGTGCTTCTTCCAGTCGTCTACGTCGATATCCGCAATACCGCCAATCAGCAATTCCAGCTCCCGCTCGTCGAAAACGTTCACAAGATCCTGAGGGATGAGCTCATGGAAGCCTTCTTTGAAGGCCTGGAATTGTTCGGCGATACGCTTCTCAATACGCCACTTCACCATAAGATCAACGTACTCTTTCTTGTTCTCATTCGTCACTTCGATGTTACGTCCGTTGGGGATGAGATCTTCAACGGTCATCACACCGAAGCGCTCGTCTTCGGTAGAGAAGGTCTGTTCAAGGATACCGCCGGATATATCATTATCGAGCATCCATTGCAAACTGCGATGGAAATCCGCGTCCACACCCTCCATGTCGGCAAGAACCACCGTCTTGCCGAGTATCATCTTGTAAAGAGCACCGATGAAGAAGGCGTCAAGGAATCGTCGATGAAAGATGGCCAACCCGACAACCCGGCCAATGAATTTGAAGTAATTCAAGTGCTCGGGGTTGATTCCGGAGTGAGGATTGATTTGAAGGGTATAGTTGTCATGGGCGGAGTATTCGAAGAGGCAATAGAAGGGGTTAAACATTTCATGCGACAGCAAGAAGAAGAATTCTCTCGACAAGCCACCATAGTCCAATCCGTCCTCTCCGTCGAATTTGATCATCAGTCGCTTTTTCAGATCTGTCGCAGACTGTCGCGAAATTTCCGCAAATGAGTCTTCGAAGATGTGCGACCGTCGTACTTTCATATGACATTGGCCTGAGAGTATCCGCATGGCCGGTTGCGAGCGGAAGTAGATCAACTTTCGCCGGAAATCTCGCTTGTACTGTGGCACATTTTGGTCCAGAGAAGACGGCAATCGGGGATCGTCCCATGTTGTTGTCTTAGTGTTATGGTCTACGAAATACACGCGAGCCGTGTTTGTTAGTCGCATTTCCCACCCGCTCGGGAGCGGACCTAGTTGGGAAACAGGCTGTTGCTGGATGGTTCCGCCAGCATTATTTTGACCACCGTACATCCGGATGTACTGTTGACGTCGAGGATCTACCCATGTCGTAGTCCGAGTATTATGGTCGACAAAATAAGCCCGACCTTCCGGCGTCCATCGCTGTTCCCAGCCAGGCGGGAGCTCCCCAGTACCGGGGCTTGTAGCACCAGTATGCATCAATGTGCCCTGGCCAGGACTGTGTGTAGACCCGTTAGGCGGCGGCGTCTGTTGTTGCTGCTGCGAAAGCGTTGGAGAATTGGCGCCGGTGCGGTCCTCTGGAAGGGTCCGATTCTGATGTCTTTGG
Source organism: Hypoxylon sp. FL1150 (assembly GCA_022495205.1). Lineage (NCBI taxonomy): Eukaryota > Fungi > Ascomycota > Sordariomycetes > Xylariales > Hypoxylaceae > Hypoxylon > Hypoxylon sp. FL1150. Next base: position 32,560 of record MU376392.1, on the reverse strand, counting down.
CGTTCAACTTGCGTAGCCGCTTCTCTATCTCCACGGTTTTCTGACGTGCTAGCCTGGGTCGGACGGTTCCAGCTAGTACTTCGCGTATTATGATCTACATAGTAAGTTCTCCCCAAGTTATCTTCACGCCGCTCCCAACCAGCAGGCAGGCGGCCTTGGGCATCCTCAAACGGACTCATCTGAGCTGTCGACCTGGTCTGTGGCGTATTGCCGTTTACTGCGGGCGTATTTGCGCCATTCGGCCGAAGAGCTAGCGACATTTGCCCGCCAGGCACAAGCCCGTTCGGACCCGAAGCGGCAGAAGTCGGTCGATCTGAAACTCGATCTGTACTGACGGTGGATGGCTGAGGGGCCAAGGATGGCCGACTAGAGCTTGCGGATGGGGGCTGCTGTGTGGGACGAGCGGGAGATGATAAGTTTGTCGAAAGGTTTACGATCAATTTACCGTGGACTACAAGATTGTCCGTGGACTTCTTAAGGTCTCGCGTGAGCATCTGGTCTAAGACAGTAGCGGCTGTTAGTCGAAGTACAATGCAATAGGAGCGGGGAGAAAAGAGGCCGTACCATCAGCACCATCTGCTAACTCGATGACATCTCCAATGCGAATATTGATTACACCTAAAAACCCTTGGTCCTTTTTCTTAAATTTCTTCTGATCAAAAACTTGCACTGCCAAAATGCTGTCTTCGGTCGCTTTACTAAAGGACTGAATTAGTATACGGAGCACGAGGAACACGTGGGACGAGAGGGACAGCGTACAAGTCGAAACTTTCATTCCAATACGGGTTGAGGGTTCGCTTAGAGACGGTCGTGGTCTTGGTCTGTTCGCCGTTGATAGTAGCTACAGCGAACGGATCAGGTAGTCCTGTAATAAATAGGTGGTTAACAGGGCGAGCGACGAGCGACGAGCGACGAGCGACAGATAGTGACAAACGTACTGAAGACATCTCTTTTGTAGAGGCCGTCGGCAGCGATGACTATGATGGTCAGGTTAATACAGGTGCATCTTCGGGAGGGCGGCAATGGTGATGACTGGATAGGTGGATGACTAGGACTGAGAATGAAGGGCTGAAGGGACGGACGTACTCGTGACTCGCAAATTGGGTTGGCTATAAGACAACTCCAGAATTAGCCTTCATATATCTCAACTGTCATCATGGTCCATTAGAACTTACGCGGACGGCCCGGCTTCAGAGCGTGTTGCAGTCATGCTGCTGGTGTTGACTTGTGTCCTGGGCGGACTGGACTGGACTGAGATCAGACCTCACACTTTCATGACCTCTTCTCCCACCTGCGGCGGCCCTTCCAAAGGAGGGGTTCGTCCGTGTTCGGGCAACCGTCGACGAGCGAGATTGGGAATAAGTGTGGCTATTCGGAGGTAGGTGATCGTTTAGTTTCCTGCTCGTTATTTCCTTCTTCTTCTATTCTCAATAAGTGTGAATAACAGCGCCGAGAGCGCCAGTAGGTGGTAAGTTTGATGTATGGAGGTGGTTGTAGGTAGGTGTTTAGGTAGGTGTTTTAGGTAGGTAGGTGTTTAGGTAGGTAGCAGTTAGTGGGTAGCAATGTTAGGTTTGATGTCTTGTAGTGGCGGTATGCGGTATAGTGGCTTGGCTATGACGGGAAGTGCGCTATGCTCAGTGCTGAAGCGTGAGTTAAGTGCAAAGCTTACCGGGGATATGCTCCAATGGCACGGGTGGTGGCACCTATGATATGAGGCTGTGCAAAGCGCTAAGAAACAGGATAATGCATGCACCTCTCACGCAACCCAGGGTTCTACCTAGGTACATAGTTCGTTAACCTAGTGGTACATTTATACCTGTATGGACCGTCGAGTGGAAGTATCCGTCCGAGTACATGCGGATATTCGGTACTCGCTTGATAGCGCAAATGACACGCTAATCCCACACTTGGTATGTGTATAGCATATCAGCCTTCGTTGCCGCGAATGTACGTGTATGTACTTATAGCTGAAACAGACCAGACATCTCGATCTGATCTACCTAATCTATCAGTTCGGTTCGATACCTCTAGGTACTGTAAGTTGTTGGACTTCCGATCTTCGCTCTTACAGTCGTTTCTAGGTCGTGCTTAGACCTTTTCCAAAATTCGAGCCGAGCGTCTCGGACGATATGAAATTTACAATGGACAATCGAGTCAGGAAGAAACGTATGTCGAGCATTATCCGATTAAAGCATGTTGTCTTTCTATTCGGCTCTGGCAATGACATCGAAGGCTCAGTCTCATAAAGGCTAGTCCTACTTTACGCAATAGTTTGTTGTTGACGCGTGGACTGGGACGGGCACTGCTGATGAAGCTCCCCCTTTCTTCCCCATCTCCAGCGGCCTCCCACCTGAACCCCATACTACCCTACAAGCATCTGAGCCTCGAATACTCGAGGGTGACGCGATCAGGAGAGCAAGTAACCGTGCACTTCATTGGCTCTCTAGGGCACATACGTAGGTCTACGCCATATACTACCTACCAGGTCCAGCTTTAGCTTTGGATTCAATTATGAAATGTTGAATCCCGAGGGGGCTCGCAGAGTTACGGAAAAATAGTTGCACAGAACGGTCTCTCAAATCGATACCGAGTCTCGCTTACTGAGATGTGAGTACGACGGGTCTTTTTGGGCGCAGCAGGAGATACGATAAGAGTCACGAACTCAGCTTCATTAACTAACAAATGGTGCTTCATTCATAGCGAAGCATAAAACTGCGAAGACACAGTGTGATTTGTTTTAATAGGTAGCAATTAGATCCTCGAGAGGCACATCGAGTCATCCGTTTCCTATCGACACCTCAAGCCGAAATATAGTCGAATATTAGATGTGATCTTCAGCCTGTGCCCCTTCATTGCCGAAGAGGCAAGTATTTCTGTAGGCAAACTGCATAGATTGGTCGTACGTCCGCCAGATGTCATTTATTTCGATCAGACACGAACACCACCGGTTGACCTCTCTAGTTCGCAGCTATCATGTATGGCGCGCAAAACAACGAAGATCGAGGAGGCACGCACGCGATGCCAGTCGTCTTGCTACAGATATGACTCCGCCCAGGTATGCCCCTAGCTCGGAACACGGGCAGAGGGGATGGGTAGTTGAAATGCCGCGTGGCAGCCTTACGCCGTCTCTTTCTATATGCATTCCACACTCTTTTTGATTTGTCTGCGGGCCCTTGGAGAACCCAAGGCCACTAAGCGCTGCTCCTTACATCAACCATAATAATCCACCGGGCAAATCCTCCAACGTCTCGCAAGCGTGGCCGTTGGCTATGTGATTCGAGATAACGACTTGATTTGCCTTCAGTAAGGGTTGAAGCCAGCGCCTCTTGCTCTACCACGATAGCCGCCGCGATAGAATCCTCCTCTAGGAGCGAAGCCACCTCTTCCACCATAGAATCCTCGTCCCGGTCCGCCAAACCCTCCGCGGCCGCGACCACGACCACGGCTCATCCCGGGAATATTAGTTCGCTTCGGCGTGACCTTAATCATACGTCCTTTGAGGATGCTATCATTCAGCACTAATGCTTGGGCCACAAGGCTCGGTTCCGTAAACTCGACGTACGCGTAGCTACACAATTCAGGATGATCAGCTACAGGACCATGGCAAATAAAGTATTCTTCAAGACTTACCCCTTGGGCTGGCCGGTAAACTTGTCGAGTAGGATGGTGACGCGGTTGATAGAACCACAGCTCTGGAAGTGTGCCTGGATCTCTTCCGGCGAGACGGAGTAGTCGACGTTTCCGACGAAAATGCTTCGACTGTCCACATCCGATCGATCCTCTGAAACCTCTTGGCCCTTCTCCTCGAGAGCAGCATGCATCTCTCGGAGCTTTGCTGCCTCCTGCTCCATTTCCGCAACGCGCTTCTTCATAGCAGTGATCTCTTCCTATACGCGATACCTCGCATTAGCCAACACTATTATTTCAGCCGCTTATTACACCGAGAGAGTTTAGGAGTAGCATATATAAGGTCGGGAGAGAGTGCGCACCTCGTCATTGCCCTCCTCATTCACCATGGGATCTTCCGCGGCGACATCGCGTTCGTCGTGGTTTGTGTCCGACATGTTTGCTAGAATTAGAATACCCAGATAGTTTCAGTATGATCCTGCAGTTGCGTGACGCGTCTTGTTGTACGTAGTACTCGTGGCGATCAATGCGGCGAGGGAGAAAAAAAACTGACCCCTCGGAAACTGCGACTATGGCAGATTGGCAGGTAGGGAAAAAGGAAAGAATCCAAGCAAATCCAATCCAAGCATATGCCAAAGATACTGGATTTAGCCTATCGGCAGGATAGCATCAGTTTGCTATCACCGAGAAAGGGAAAGCACAGTGCGTTAGGGATAGCTTCGCTGAAATGCGATGAAGCAGGTCAACTACGTGATACGTGCCTTCTGTTGAAGAAGCTCCAAGCTACAGTGGAGAGTGGCAGCCTTGCTCATTCCTTACGGCCATTCCATTTACGGTTTAGGGCAGGTGCGGGCTCTAAAGAGGGGCCGTGCACGTACATACATATGTACATATGCAAGTATGTGGAGACCCACTTGGCCATCGTAATCGTGTGCACGTGATGAATTCATTCATTCATTGCATGTATGAAGTAATATCTAGGTACCTAGGTAGTTTCTTGTTGCTTTAGATGACACCAACAACGATAAAAAGGTCGTCTCCGTTGGCCAATACGGTTTATGGGGGGACGCTCTATAAATGAAATATCTTATTCATTAGGTATATAAATAACCATATTTGTACTAAGAGGGTAGGCATATATAGGCTAGGTTGTTAATAAATATCACTTCAACTACCCCACGTTTTAGGCTCACCGGCCAAACGGTTATCATCACATTCAGAAGCAGATAAGAGCAAACTCAAGTATGTACGACATGGTACGCGAGATGCTTATGGCTAACTGGAACCTAAGCATATCTTCCTTTCGCGGACCCCAGTTCATTTCAAGATTGTTGGTAGGATAGGACATAGGCATATCATTGAGTTGCGAAGATCTATGGGTTGACATCAAAGTAGCTTCACATCAAGTTTGTGAAAGCTATACTGTATAATGGAACAATGAACTCTTCAACATTGCTCAAGCCCTTCTCGGACCTTCGAGTGCGAAGATGCTCTACTGCATCAATCTGCTCCTGAACTGTCTTCCAACAGCTATATTCACCTTCTTACAATGGAGGTACGTGACAATGCAGCGATGTATTGGCCCTTTCTTCAACAGCTACATCTCCCTGCTGTACGTGCAGTTTGCCTGGTGCACTGGGTACGTACGGTTTATCCATTCCATTCGTATCAAGTGTTCAAGGAGCATTGCCTCGTGTCGTATATGTCTTTCTTTCCGGCCTCAATGCTACTATCGTAGGCGTGATTGCGCTCGCGGCTGTCGAACATTCGACCAAGGCCGTCACGGACGAGTTCTCCAGGGTTGTATTATTCTTAAACGTTTCCGCTGCCTGGCTGTATAGCACACCGTGGTACTTGCCGGTGCTAATCCTAGTCAGCGGTCGTGCCATTGCTTTGTATAACTTTCGTTGGCTTCGGGGTCATGCAAAGGCGGTATCTTTATTGATGTTAGGAAGCTGGAACGGATGCCGGGTGTTGTTAGAGAGGCATATGAAACAACTGATCGACCGATAGAACTCGCCGACAATATAGGAAGCCCTGTTCAAGGAATGATAGTGACGTTCGTAGAAACTGCAGTGAGAATGTCACAACGGGCTTTATAAGGTTCAATCTTTGACGAAAACAGGCATGATTTACCTGACCGCGGGCCAAGGGAGCAGCTCAGTAATATTAAGCACGAAGCACGAACCGTACCTCCTGATTACCCCTTAAAACTCCACTGCGAACCCGACACCACGATCATTGTCGCTTTCGTTGTGATGTTCAGCACCGTGATTGCGCTGAAGGCTCTCCCAACAGATTATTCGGTACTGTACAACCTCTTCGCAAATTTGTATCTGGCGGGCACGATCATAGTGGGCGGCGGGCCCGTCGTTATCCCGTTGCTGGGGGGGTATGTTGTCGCGGAGGGCTAGGTAAGCCCGCGGGATTTCCTGATAGGCCTCGCCATCGCGCAATCATTCCCGGGGCCGAATTCCAATATTGCTGTCTCCCTGGGTAGTCTGACGGCCGTAAATAACGGTTAACCGTCCGCACTGAGATGGTACTTGTGCAGGGCACAATGGGGATCTGGGCCGTGCTTCGTGCTTCGTGGGAAACGCTGGGTGAAGTCTGTTGTGAGAGGTGTAAGCGCTGGGGCGATCGAGTCTATATATACCACCGTATATATGATCTGGCAGATTGGTTATATCGACGAAGGTTTTGAGGCAGGGAGAAGCTTAAGAGACGACCCTTGGTGGCTGCTAGTTGCTGCTACGGCTTTCGTAGGATGCCGATATTTCAAATTTCCACCCGCCCGTGATTATTGGAATTGGGTTAGTTATGGGCTTGACTGGATTTGGTCTTAATCCTGGAGGTTCGATTGTTTAAAAGATACCTGGAAAGCTACCAAGGGGTAGAGATGTAAATATTGTCCCAAAATGGGACACATATAGTTCAGGGGCCTACGTGTATGGACTAGGAACTAGGTATATAGATGTTTCGAATCTACTATTAGACCACAAGTTTACATTATGATATTAACTCAAAGTAAACTCAAACGACTCATTTAGACTCCACGGCCCTTGATGGGTAACCGGCTGCTCTCTACCAAGGATCACCACGTTCTCAACGACAACATCTGTCGAGTAACCAAATATACCAGCAGCCCTGAACGTCGCCCCGTCCCACACGAAGCTGACATCCGACTTCTGATCGCCCACATCTAAACTCTCCCCATCATCCAGATACAATGATCCGGCAGCCTTTCCATCCAATCCAGGGGCCACAATGAGTTGAAAGTTCTTCTGGCGCAGCTCAGCCGTAGTGTTCGCAGACTCGATCCGCAACGGGAGCACCGTGCCGCCGCGGATATGCACCGGTATATCGGTCCAAGTCACATTATCCGCGGTAACGTTCGCGCCCGTGCCGCGCACCGGCTCCAGCGTCCAGAAGTCGTAGAAGACATCATCCGGCAGATAATACGTAACGGACTCGGCGTCGTCTTCGGTAACCGGGGACACCAGAAGCGCGTCCCCGTAGAAGAACTGGGTGTCGATGCCGAACGTGTTCTCATCGGCCGGGTAGACGAAGAACAGAGGGTTCGCGACCGGCGCGCCTGTCGTGCTGGCGCGGTACATGGCCGTATACGCGAAGTCTAGGAGTCGGTAGCGGGCGTCGATGGCCTTGCGCGCCGCCTGTGCGACTAGGTCCCACAGGTAGAACTCTTGGAACGGGGCGGAGATGTCCGCGTGGTTGCGGTAGAAGGGCATGAAGGCGCCGAGAAGCGCCCACCGTGCGCACACTATACCACGGGCGTTAGTATATACAAAGAGTCTCCTCTCTTCCGAGACAGGTCTATAAGGGGGCAAAACACAGCTGTGGTACGTACTATGCTCCTCGGCATTACCGTTGAACCCGCAAACGTCCGACCCGACCATCGGCATCTGGTGCACGGCGGCGAACGCCAGCAGCTGCGCGATCGACGTCCTGTAGTCGTCCCAAGTGGACGCATTATCCCCGAACCAGTGCGCGGCTTTCGTACCAGCGCCAGCAAATGTAGACCGCGTCAGCACGAAGGGCCTTCGGCCAGGGCGCCGCGCCAGCAGCGCGTTACGCGTGGCCGTGATCATCGTGAACCCATACATGTTGTGCGTGTCGTACTGATGGGTGCCGTCCGAGTTCGTGATGTTGGTGTACAGGGTGTAGTCGCTAAGGTCGCCTCGGTGGTTGTTGATGCGGTACTGGGGGCTGAAAAGGTTGCGGCCCGGGAGGCCCTTCATCTGACCACTGGCTGCTTGTCTCAACTGAATATGTCTAGCCAGCGTAGGATCCGGTTGGAAGTCCCCAGGAAAGCCGGGGATCGGTCTTCCGGTGTTGTTACGCGGAGGGTTGGTCGGCTGCGGGGGATTATTGCCATCGATCGCCTGCTGGGCTGGATCACAGTTGACGTCCGGACAGAAATTGGACGCTTCGTTCATGTCGTTCCACGCCCCGTCTATATCGATACCGGACTCCGGGTCGAAGAACCGCGATATCTCATCCGCCCACCAGTCTTGGGTTTCTGGCGCGATCCAGTCCGGCCAGACGACTTCACCGGCCCATTGTACTCCGCGGTAGTTGGATCCATCATCAGCTTTCAAGAAGACGCCCTTCTCGTCACCTCTCGTGAAAGTCGAGTAATTATCAAGCCTGTGGATACCAGGGTCGAGCATCATGATGTACTGCTGGCTCCTCTGGTGTAGAGTATCGGCCAGTTCCCGCATCTTGTCCAAGGGGAATCTCTCCGGGTCAGTTGTGAAAACCTGGCGGAGATCCATGTAGTCGATATCACTCCACATCGTCTCAAGGGGTATATTTGCTGCGGAGTAATTGGCGACTACTTCAGCAACCATGTTGACATCCCAGTACCCGTACTTGCACTGATGAAACCCGAACGTCCAGTAAGACATCATAGCGGGTAGACCGACGACCTCGGCATATTGCTGGCTTACGTCAGAAGGGCTGGGGCCTGCCAGGAAGTAGAAGTCCAATATCCCACCGATGATGTTGTACTCCAAAAACTGTTCGCCTTCGTCGGTCTGGTTTATATTTATGTTCATCCCATTAGAATTCAGGAGGAAGACGCCATGGGACCCAGCCTCACCCCGATGGTCGAGGTAATTTGGGTGGCTTCCGTAAAGGTTCGAGAGCCGCGGAATAAAGGGTGATTCCGAGTTCCAAAGTACTCGCTGATAATTCTCTGTTGGCAGTCGGAAGCTGTCCGAATGCTCTCCTAGCCCATATACATTGGGATGCTGGGGTAATTGATTTTTGAGGTAGACGTATTGGGACTCGAAGACCAGCTGGCTGCCGGTGGTGTTGAACAATACCTCCCGTGAGCTAGATCTTGTAACGGAAAAGGAGAAGGGGCTCTCTACTAGCGAAAATTGCAAAGCGGCATCCGAAGAGGAAACATTTTGACTTGAAGGCCTTGAAACAATATGGTCCTGAACTTGGAACACATCAAGTCCAGCGTCAGATATCTTCACATGTAGTCTTGCTTCTAGAATCAATTTAGTGTCTGTCATGGAAAAGCTTATAGCAGAGAGATTAGCAACGCACCAGTCTGGTACTCGACGAGCAACGTGAGATTAGGCAAGTCCGTGCCGTAGATATTGCAAGCGTCCCCCGAGAGAATTAAGTCTGCAGTAAGAGTCCCGTCCGCATCTACAACATTGGATGCTGTATAACCAGGGCAGTCTTCGATTGTGGCCGCAAAGGCTCCGGCTACGCAAGCCAGTAGAACAAGAAGGCACCCCATTTCGTTCGGTTCGCCCCCTTCTTGTCACGCTCCCCTTTTGAGCGAAGAGCCTCCTAATTTATACGAAGTTGCATCGTATCGGTGCCTGGATTATAGGAGTCACAAGCTGTTCGCCTTGCTGTTACATCCGAAGCTTTTCACCTGCATCTGGCAGGTAATAATAGATCGTCCGGTAGACGAAGAGTGCATATGCGGGGAAAATACAGGGTGGCCCAAATGGACAACCTGCTAACAAGGCCGGATCACGGTAGCATTGATGAGATCGGAATGCTTCGTGAGCTTTATGCATGACCCTAGTGTTTTGAGGAAAACATCTCATCTCACACAGTCTTGATAAGCTCCTGGTATAGTTATGTTGCATCAAAAGTCGGTGGCTGGGTAGTGATTTGTACCTTGCTGCGGATAGGCCAAGGAATGGAGTAAGTCCGAGGAGGCTTCATCCTCATAATTCAAGACATCGATCGTTTCTGAGATCCCGGACAAGGTACCGAGAATTGGTTGAGCTAAAAGACGTGTACATGGAGAATCCGAGTTCGCCTCAAGATTCCACCTATGCATTTCTTCGTTAGTAGATCGAGAAACATTCTATGATTATACCAGCTTCTGCCTTTAAGCTCACAGCCCAGAGAACATACTCGAAATAAAATTAAGTGTCAATGTCATGAAATAAATGTTACAAATGGACATTATAAAAGCCTCTCTCTGTTCCCTCGTAGCTGATTTGGAGTGGTGTGGGATCGAGTAGTAGAACCCGTGTGTGGTCACGTATAGTCTGGACGATGTGAATGAAATCATGATTCGAAGTCACTTTCTGCCATGAGAATCAATTACCAACCTAGAGTACAATATTCCTCATCCATTAATCTATGATGAGAAACCGTCCTGGAGCATACAACATATGCAGCAACAGTAATACAGATGCGGGCCCAATGCTCTTCATTACCATATGCCCCCTTTCTACAACTCTTATCACTCGTATCACACCTCCTGCTAGCCTTCCAGCTGTTCTTGCTTGTTCGTTTTCAGCCGCGGGCCAAAATTTGCCTTGACCTAAGTCATGTAGAATTCGTCGGTCGAGATGCTCATGGGGAGAAGGGATGTGATCGTAGATACAACTTGTCGTCCCTCGTGTCTCTCGCATGAGATACGTCGATCAGGAGCTCGTCATGGTGCTTTTTCTCTAGCAGCTAACATCGGTGCTAGCCTTAGAGTTCATGAGGAGAGCAACGATGAGACCGTAGAGACCCAAGACTTCAGCGAAAATGAGAATAAGAATCATGCCGACGAAGAGTCTGGGTTGTTGGGCGGTTCCTCGGACACCTGCGTCACCAACGATACCAATAGCGAAACCAGCAGCTAGACCAGCAAGACCCACAGAGAGACCCGCACCCAGTTGAATGAAGCCCGTGTACAGAGGAAGCTGCTGGGTAAGACCGTCGGAGATCAGGACGGAGACGACGAGACCGTAGATACCAATGATACCAGCCATAATGACAGGAACAATGTCTAGATAGGTTAGCATTGCTTAAGCGGGATAGGTTAACAGCTGAGATGGCGCATACTCTTGACGATAAGGTCGGGTCTTAGGACACCCATGGCTGCAATACCAACACCGGACTTTGCGGTTCCGTAAGAGGCACCCAGGCAGGTGAAGACGATGGCAGCCGTGCAACCCATAGCACCGAAGAACGGCTATTGAAGGTTAGTTTCGCGTTCATATTGTGCTCATCTCGGATTTTGGGATCGTTTCGTCGCGTCAAGTTGGGACAACGTGTATGACGAGGGTAAACTAACCGCGTAGACCGGGCTGTAGATGACATGTTAGCACTGCGCATCATATAAGAGTGTTTTTAGGTTGGGATAGCAATGGCATGATGATGTTTGGAGCTTGTGTTGATAATGAGAGGTGAAAGCTAAAGGAGGCATCCAGGGATTACGTACCAAGCTTCAGAGTAGCCGGACATTGTGTTGGTTGGCAATGAGCTTTTCTAGAGAAGGTAATAAAGAAGAGATCCGAAAACGATGAAGTATCGACGGATAGATGAGAGCAGGTTAACGAGATGGAGATGGGAGATGGGAGATGGGCGATGACCGATCGAGTGGTTGTATGGGAGATTGGAATTGGTCTCTAATGACGGGGAGAGGTGTTGCTTTGGCGAGGTTGCAGGTCTTTGATTGGGGCCAAAGGGTTGGATTGATTTTGCAGCTCCAAGTCAAGGCTAGATTATGTCAGCGGAGTCGGCACAATGTGTAGCCGTGCGCTTGGGTCTTGGCATCATAAAATCATTCCAAAACGGACTAGTTAGATAAAGCTTTGATATCAACGAATCTTTTTCTTTTTTTTTTCTTTCTTTCTGACCGAGCAAATTCGACCAATTCACCTACCAGCGCTTTTCCAACCCCAGGGCGAGCCAACGCAAGGAACCCTGCGCGATCATAATCACGATGTCGAACCAAGATAATGCAGGTGCGTGCTGCGTCCTAAACAATCAATAGCGAGCCTGCAAGTATTTTAACTGACCCATTCATAGCTTGGCCTGTCGCCGACCAAACTCTCACCCAAGAAATTCTTGACCTTGTCCAACAGGCCGGACGTGAGTATATCTCTGCTACTTCATTGTCGCATATTTGCTAATGCTTTCTAATTAGATGCCCGTCAGCTCAAGAAGGGAGCCAAGTTAGTCCACTCGCATTTAAACGCGATCCGAATCACCTGCTAACAGAGCGTCGATAGCGAGGTTACCAAGACACTGAGCAGAGGTGTTGCCGAGATTGTTATTCTTGCTGCAGACACCACACCTCTTGCTATCCTTCTCCACTTGCCTCTGCTCTGCGAGGACAAAAACGTCATCTACTGCTATGTCCCTAGCAAGATCGCACTTGGCCGAGCTTGCGGTGTCAGCAGAGCTGTCATGTAAGTTGCTTGCTCCGACTATGTGTATGGCATATCTAACATATGGGTCTATAGTGCCGCTTCCATTACCACCAACGAAGCCAGCGATCTCTCGAACCAGATTCGGGCCCTTAAGGACAAGATCGAGCGCCTCATGATTTAAGATACCCCAGAGTTAGGGAAAGGTCTCGGGGTGTTATATAGGAGATGCCTCTTGGTGGAAGAAAATCATGCATATACAAGAGGATGAATTCAAAAATACAAAGATATGGACAATCTGGTTGTCAGTGATACGACAGTACGGTTCAAGATGCAGTGATTTTTGGATTCCTAGGTACTTAATGGGCTTTACACAGCATCCAGTCGCAAGCTGAAATCTTCCTAATCGCTTACCTGCATATAGCTACCCAAGTACCAAGTACCAAGTACCTATGCCCTCCATGCGTCTTGATGTTGCATCAAGCTGGAGCTGGGCTAGAGCTGACCCTAAAATACCGGGCCCCACCAGATGACGGCATCCACAGCTAACCCCACCAAACATTCTTGCAAGTTGTAAGACATGATGCTGAAAATGACCCTATCAGCTCTTTCGTTCCTAAGTTCCTAAGCTCGATAGATAACTTTCTCGAGGATATTTCACTAGATCTTACTATACCTGCTATCTTTCACCGTAAATAATACACATCCTTCCACTATTTCCGTATATCATGTTCGAATGGTTACCTTCCAAGAATGCCTAGTCTAGCACGGAAACTCCTCATCTGTGCCGCCGTTGACGGCCTCGTAATCCAACCCCTCGCAACCAAAGGACAGCGAACACCTTCGCCCGCCAAAATCAAGTATGGAGATACCACAGTATCTTCACTCCCCCGTGATCAATCGCCCGACACCTCGAAACCAAATTCGTCTTTCGAGGCTTTCGGCGTCGTCGGTTCGTATTGCCTTCAACAACTTGCTCTTAATGTATCGTAGAAACAGGTTCTGACTTAGCTCATTCATAGGACTCTTCACCGTATCCCGCCTAAGCTATCTTATCACTATTACTGGTCGCCAACAAGTCGCCCAAGTTCGCGGCTTTCCCGTCTATGTTGTCACCGACGTCGCGCTCACCCCCTGTACGGGTCGAAGCGAGGCGGAAGTGGCCGTCGCGAACACAGCGGCCAAGCTTCGACGGGCATCTGCACAGAAAGTAGTCGACGATAGCGACTCGGAAAGCGAAATCGATGCGCCTCTCGCAACGCGCGGCGACGATGCGGAAGACCCAGGGGCGCTAAGTGACCGTGATACTTCAGTAGATGGAGACGCGACAGGAGCAGGCGGCGACAGAAGAAGCAGCATAGCAGAAGATGTGATAAAGCGGCGTGGAACTTATGGGCGCTTTGCACAGAGCTGGTTCAGTAGCAAGGGCTGGGCACTGGACCAGAAACGGAACCCAGGCATTATTGAAACGAACCAGGCCGGCGACTCGACATCGAATGCGAAGAAGGTAGATACAGACAAGGAGCTGAGCGATACGGTGAAGCAGGAAAAGGTTGATCCACCACCTGCGCCGTTGGCGGGCGAGACCCTGATACCAAAATTGCTGCGCTTTGCACATATTTGGCTTGGAACCTCCAGGAGTTTCTATTTCTCCTACGATTTAGACATAACGAGGAGTCTGGCGGGTCAATCTACTACATCGCCGACCGCGACCTTACCACTTCACCAAACAGCCGATCCAACGTTCTTTTGGAACCGGAATCTGCTAGAGCCTTTTCAAGGAGTTGGTGATGCGGCGCTACTCCTACCCCTAATGCAAGGTTTCGTGGGGCAGAGGACGTTCGTCGTGGACCGTCAACCCCCACAAGCTGATTCGCAGGAGGATTCTATGGAAATGAACGATATGTCCCCTGCAGTAGAATCTGAGGTCCAATTTCCTCCACCTGAGAGGGCATCTGTTGATCTTAGGGCATCGGAGAAGAAGTTCATTATCACCATAATGTCAAGGAGGTCGACTAAGAGAGCTGGTCTTCGATATCTGCGGCGTGGCATAGACGAAAACGGGTTTGCGGCAAATTACGTTGAGACCGAACAGATACTTTCATCCCCGACGTGGGATCCTGCCTCCAAAATTTTCTCGTTCGTCCAGGTACGAGGCAGCATACCGCTGTTCTTTACCCAATCACCATACTCCCTTAAACCAATCCCGGTGCTACAACATTCTCCAGCGGCCAACTTTCGGGCGTTTAAGAAACACTTCGAACTCATGGGTAAAGCATATGGACCTATACAGCTGGTGAACCTGGTCGAGAAGCACGGGGTTGAATCTATTATCGGCAATGAATACGAGAAAGCCGTAAATAAATTGAACGAGCAGAAGACTGAGGGCATTCCGCCCGTCGCCTTCGAATGGTTCGATTTCCACTCTGCGTGCCGCGGGATGAAGTTTGAGAATGTGAGCTTGCTTCTGGATACGCTGGGACGGGAGATTGAGAAGATGGGTAGTACTGTAGAGAGGAGTGGTCAGATAGACCGAAAACAGAACGGCGTGCTAAGAACAAACTGCATGGATTGCCTTGACCGAACTAACGTCTGCCAAAGCTCCGTCGGCAAGTTCATGCTCGACTTGCAGCTGAAAGAGGAAGGTTTTGATATGACAACTCAGATCGACCAGGAAAACTCTTGGTTTAATACCCTCTGGGCTGATAATGGAGATGCCATATCTAAGCAATGTAAGTCTAAAACCCCAAGCCATTACCCGGGCCTGAAGTTTTGTAAGATGTTAGTAGACGAGGTGGAAACTCACTGACTCGGGATATTTAGACGCATCTACTGCTGCGATGAAAGGTGATTATACTCGAACGAGGAAGAGAGACTACCGGGGGATGGTTAATGATCTTGGTCTGTCACTGACACGATTTTACAACGGGTAAGACTCTTTTACGTCTGTTATTCTATCGATTTGCTTACACTGTGCTAGAATGGTCAACGACTACTTCTCCCAGGCTGCTATCGACTTTTTCTTAGGTGGAGTCTCTTCCATGGTCTTCGACGAGTTCGAAGCAACCATGATGAGCAAAGACCCCGGGGTGTCGATGATAAAAATGAGGGAACAAGCTATCGAGACGTCCCAAAAGATTGCCATTGAAGATGACAAAGAGGACTTTATCGGCGGGTGGACGTTGCTCAGTCCCCACACGTCCAATACCATTAAGAGTTTACCATTCGAAGAGGTTGTGCTTCTCTTAACTGACACGGCACTCTACCTGTGCCGGTTCGACTGGAAACTTGACAAGGTATCATCCTTCGAAAGGGTGGACTTGGCACGTGTTGTCAGTATAAAAATTGGCACGTATATAACGTCGACTATATCTCCTGCAGAGGCCGACGAGTCCAAGAATGTTGGAATCGTCATAACCTATGAGCCGGGGAAGTTCGACATCAAGAGGACCAACACGCGGTCCTTGTCCAGTACATCAGGACAATCAGACCAGGCGCCGGAGAACAATGGCGCGGTCGAGGGGCCGACGGTAGTCCCGGCTGCTGTGTCCGGTATCCTAAACCAGGGCATCCTAAACGCCATCACTGGCAAGCCTCAAGCCCAGCCACCACGCAAGATCGCCCTGAAGGCGCTGCATTCCAAGACGGCCATGACGGATGCGAAGGACGTGAAGCGGATGACGGAGAACGAATTCATCAACGTCATCGCCACGGAGATAGAGCGGCTGGTGTTCCGCAACCAGCCGCTCGCGGGAAGTTCAGAGTCCCGGCAAAGCATAATCGAGAAAGGCGACATCATCTCCCTGGCCGAGGCGAAGAAGAGCACGGGGATCCTGGAGCAGTTGGGTCATAGTATAAAGAAGCTGGTTTGGGCATAAATGAGTAATGGCTATCCAATAGGTGGGATACATATAGGTAGAAATCCGGTTATAGGTAGAGAGTTTTGGTTAGGCCCCATCATTCGGAAGACCGGGGACAGGCGCGGTAGAGATGCATCTGGTAGCGCATGTCGTGTAGTTCAATAGAATACCTAAGACGCTCGGGATGCCGAAACCAGATAGAATCATGCGACTCGAGCTTCCCCCAAGTGCAACCGTCGGACGGAAGCTTGTCGGCTGCCTGCAGTAGGGTGTGATCTAGCAGCCACTGCATAGGATACCTTTTGGCCTCCTTGCCGACGGCCGCCTCCGAGTAGCTACCAGGGCTGTCCACGACCAAGAGCAGCGAGCCCGTTGGGACCGCAGCCGTCAGGTTCCGCAGGAACGCCGTCGTCTTCCCGACGCCTCCGGTAGTGTATAGCTCGTTGAGCGTGAACAGCATCGTGATGAGCAGCGGGGTCCGCCCGAGTAGTTCCGCGAGGCCATCGCGGTCCAGTTCCAGCACGTCCTGCTGCACGAATGTCGACTTCAGACGTTCCGCCGGCGCGACAAGTGCCGTGTTGGATGCTTTGGCCGCGGCGCTCGCATACTTGGTCAGAACCGGCGGAGTCGTTAGACTTGCGTGTAGCGTCCGGACGACGTCTTGCCACGGACCTACGTCTAGGAGCGTGAGATCGCCGACGACGCTGGGTCCGACGCTGCGGAGGTGCTCACCGAAGGCTACGATCTCGGCGGCGGCACCTCCGATCGCGAGCATCCTCAGCGTAGTTCCTTGACTTGTTTCCGCTTCCTCCTCGAAGTCAACCGTCGGGGAGGCCCGTCCCCGTTCTACTTCATCTTCATACTCTGCACTATTATACGCATGTACCGACGACATATGACCGGAAATCTGCCCGAGTATCCTGCCGTAGCAAAGCGCGCGCGGCGGACTGTAGCGCGCAGCGTAGACCTCGAGGAACTGCTCGGTGCCGAACGCCGCGTCGAAGTCCCGGCGGTACAGCGCCCCCTTGACCTTCTGGAGCACCGCGCCGAAGTCGTCGCGGCCCAGGACTTCCCTGAAGGCGTCGTTGAAGATGTTTAGGAGTCGCTGCTGTGCTCTAACTTCATCTGCCGAGAACGTCTCGGCCGCTTCCTTGTCCTCGGACGCCGCGGCCCGAGGCGAGGGCGGCGTCGGCTTGGAAGGCTTTGCAGCTCCGGAAGATTTTTTCACCATGGTCTTCCTTTTCTTTTCTCGGAGATAATGGAGGGCCTAGAACATACCTAATCTATGCTTGCTTTTTTCTTTGTCAGGATTCTTTTATTCCAGTGATGTGGTCTTTCTCTAGGTCTGCCCTAATAATCCCGTTGGGTGACCAAATCTAAAAGCGATTTGGAAGGGAAAAATCTTGGGTACCTGCCTACCTGCCTACCTGCCTAGGTACCTTCAAAAGGTTAAATATATTCGGTTTAACTCACTATTAAACGTCAACGGCAGCAGGCAATTTAATTACGTTCCCACTAAATTAGTGCTTTTCTAATTAATCAATCCATTCTAATATTTCATAATAATCGATGTGGTATTTTACATATTATTGTAGAGTTTGTACAAACACGCTTGGACTCGAGGCTGATGTGTAACATAGAAATTACTCTTGGTATGCTGCCGCATCAAGTACGGGTCTCTCCCTAAGCCGATGCAACATGAAGCTTCCGGTCGAGCCGGTGGATTTGACCTACATAGCGATGCCAAAGGCTGGGCAAGAAATGGGAGGCACGCCGCTTCAGAGATACACAATTGTATAAATAGCCGCCTACCCCTGTAATAAGACTATGGGTTAGATAATTGCGCGGCCTGGACAACAGGGCCATCGTAACAGAAGCACATGTTTCGTCATTCCGCTAGCTCCGTTATTGGGCAGGGCGGGCGGTATCCCGCTCATCTGATAATCGGTAAGGTCATGCAGTATCGCGAGGGACCCTCGAATGATGTCTCGCCACAGGCTCACGTTGCGAGATAGCTCTACCAACTGCATTTTGTCAATTGCCAATATATGACTTGTCTAGCATCCATGGCGTACCCTTTCGGCCTAAATTTATGTCATGTCAAGGGTAACAAATGCTGACACACTGATACGCGGAAATGCAAGAATATCGTAAGTCCGATACGGAGCGAAAGTACTGAAGGGCTAGGCTATACTATGAAGAATCGAGAACGCATTTGCTATGACTGTCGAAACAAAGCTAGACAAATCGAGTATTCCGGGCTTTGATGAGTGGCTCGTAAAAACTTCCACACTAATGTGCTCAGACTTCCGGTGAGGCGAGAAAGGGAAAAGAGGTATAGGGAGAACAGCTCGCTTCACGATAGTTCCATATACCTATCTAGGTATGGTAGCAGAAGTAGTATGAAACTTGACGGTAGCCATACTACTAAAACACGTTAGGGACTTTCCTAGCTGGTGAGCGTTTTTCCGGGCCTATCACATCAAGTATGCTGGATTTGCTTGGCAGGGCTGTCCAGCGAACCAGGCTATGACCTACACCTCGCCTAGACTAGGTGGTTTGAGTAAGACAATTATAGATTAGGTATATCTCACTGAAGGAGTTCCGGAGGGTTGCCTATTCGGCCAGCGTAGTAAGAGGAGAGATATTTCTACATGTCACATGTAGGTGAGAAATTTGAAGCACCGGCCATTGTTTTATTTAATACTGGGCGGCTTTGGGAGAGATGCCTCATGAATAAGGATGACGTAGTCAGCGCATAGTCACCATCTGAATATAGAACAGCAAGCAGCGAGGTCCGGTGGCGAAAGGGGGCTCCGAAGAAGAAAAAAAAAACCAGCTGAGACGTGTTGTACCAAGCAAAAGAAGAAAATCTGGAGCTTGGTGCTTGCCAAGGTTCTCTCAATTGAGGGTTTTGATAAGGAAGAGCCGGATGGGAAAACGATGGGGATGGGGATGATGAAATATGCCACTACAGTCAGTCCTATAGCAACTGGTAGCACTTGTAAATGGAGAGGATGGTCCCAGCTGTCCACCTCATTGGAACAGCCCACTAATAACCCCCACTCTCACTGGCTCATGATTGATCGACTGTAGTCTTCTAGTGGGTGTACCAGCTACCTAGGTACGGGGTTTGTGCTGCCTCAGTGAAGGCGGCCACTAACTAACATCCACCACTTACATGTATCGTGTCAGGCCCCGGTCCCCCAAGAAAATCAGGACTAAGACCCATCAAGCAAGCACCGTTGCCGGTCGTCCATGTCAGAGAAAAAAAAAACACTTTAACCACCCGTTAACCTTCCCACTCTCTTTCTTCTCTCCTTCAAACCCAAACCGTCCATCTCCATACCAATCTTTAAGGCATTTTCTCAAGAACCGCAATCATGGGATACACCGAGAAAGATTGGCTTGCCATTAACACCATCCGCCTTCTCGCGGTAAGCTGACGACCCCATTCCCATGCCAAATAACCCCGCCCCCGCCTTATGCCCCTCCATCATAAGTTCATTGAAGCTCGACTGCCTCCTCTTCTCCCGCATTGCGAGGCCTGTCCCAACAAAATGGAGCTGTATATTGACGATAGCTTCTTCTTAGGTCGATGCCACCTTCGCATCGAACTCGGGCCACCCTGGCGCTCCCATGTGAGTAGAGACGATAACCATCCTATCCTTTAGACGGCGGGGTCCTGTTTATACTGACGGCAACAGGGGTATGGCGCCGGTCGCCCACGTTCTTTTCAACAAGTTCATGAAGTTCAACCCTAAGAACCCCAAGTGGCTGAACCGCGATCGATTTGTGCTCTCGTAAGTGTAACGGTCACATTGTCTCTTAGCTTCAATCGCTAACATTGGACGTTTCAGCAACGGACACGGATGCATGCTCCAATATGCCCTCCTCCACCTTTTCGGATACTCCCTATCGATGGACGACATCAAGGGTTTCCGAGTGAGTTTCTTACCAATTCATCTCGTGGCTTCTATTGACAATACTTACCTCTATTTAGAAAGTTGACAGCATCACACCCGGACATCCCGAGGCTCATGACACCCCCGGTATTGAGGTGACCACTGGTCCCCTCGGTCAGGGTATCTCCAACGCTGTCGGTCTTGCTATCGCCCAAGCCCAAACAGCTGCCACCTTCAACAAGGATGGCTTCCCTCTAGTCGACAACTACACCTACACCTTCTTAGGCGATGGTTGCTTGATGGAAGGTGTTTCCAGTGAGGCCAGCTCTCTGGCCGGTCACTTGCAGTTGGGCAACCTGATTGCCGTCTACGACGACAACCAGATTACCATCGACGGTGACACTGCCTGTGCCTTTACTGAGGATGTTGTCAAGCGATACGAGTCGTATGGCTGGCACGTCGAGGTCGTCCACGACGGTGACAATGACCTTGAGAGCATCGAGAAAGCCATCCAGAATTGCAAGGACGTCAAGGACAAGCCCAGTTTGATCAAGCTCAAGACCACTATCGGTTTTGGTTCGCTGCAACAGGGCACCCACGGTGTTCACGGCTCTCCCCTAAAAGCCGACGACATCAAGCAGGTCAAGACGAAGTTCGGCTTCAACCCGGAGCAAAGCTTCGTCGTGCCCCAAGAGGTCTACGACCTCTACAGCAAAAAGGCTACCGAGGGTGCTGCTCTTGAGGAAGAGTGGAACAAGCTGTTTGCTGACTATGCCACCAAATACAAGGCCGAACACGCCGACCTTACCCGTCGTCTGAAGGGAGACCTCCCCGAAGGCTGGGAGAAGAACCTCCCCGTTTACACTCCTAAGGACGCTGCCGTTGCGTCCCGAAAGCTTTCCGAGATTGTTCTCTCCAAGATCGAGGCTGCTGTCCCCGAGCTTATCGGTGGCTCTGCCGATCTAACTGGATCCAACTTGACCCGGTGGAAGGGTGCTACTGACTTCCAGCCGCCGTCGACCGGATTGGGTGACTACGCTGGCCGATACATCCGATACGGTGTTCGTGAGCACGGTATGGGTGCTATCATGAACGGTATTGCGGCCTACGGTACTCTCATCCCCTACGGAGGAACTTTCCTAAACTTCGTCTCGTACGCTGCCGGTGCCGTACGTCTATCTTCACTGTCCCAGGTCCGTCTGATCTGGGTCGCGACCCACGACTCCATCGGTCTTGGTGAAGATGGTCCTACCCACCAGCCGATCGAGACCCTCGCCCACTTCCGTGCCCTGCCCAACATGATGGTCTGGCGACCAGCTGACGGCAACGAGACCAGCGCTGCCTACTACGTTGCTTTGACTTCCAAGCACACTCCCAGCATCGTTGCTCTGTCGCGACAGAACCTTCCTCAATTGGAGGGTTCCACTCTCGAGAAGGCGGCCAAGGGTGGATACGTCCTCCACGAAGTTGAGGGCGCAGACATCACCCTTGTCTCGACTGGTTCAGAAGTCTGCATCTGCGTCGACGCTGTCAAGTACCTCCAAGACAAGCACGGCTTGAAGGCGCGTATCGTCTCCATCCCTTGCTTTGAAGTTTTCGACTCGCAATCCAAGGAATACAGACTCAGCGTTCTTCCCGATGGCATCCCGTCCCTGTCCATCGAGGTCATGAGCACCATGGGTTGGGAGAGATATACTCACGAGCAGTTTGGTCTTAACAGATTTGGTGCTTCCGGTGCCTACAAGGACGTCTACAACGTAAGTTATTCAGAAACATTACATATCGAGTATATGCTAACTTGGACAAAAGAAATTTGAGTTTACGCCCGAGGGCATCGCTAAGAGGGCCGTGGCTACCGTCGATTTCTGGAAGAACGTCCCTAACGTCCGCTCGCCCGTTAACCGTGCTTTCCAGCAGCTTATTTAGAAATAGAATAGCGATGCTAAGTCTTGGGGCGACCAGTTAGGTGGTGCAATGGATCAGATGGTGCTCGCGGACATATAGACGTGCGAGCCAAAATAATCCGAATACAGACAGAAATGAAATGAATTAATTTGAGTATCTTAGGTGCTCTGGAATCTGCTAATCTTTCACCTGACGATGCCTTAAACTTTAGATTACAAAACAGGTACAATTTTGGGTTGGGGGTTAAAAAACTCAGCCAGGCTCATCGTCCAAGATGCTAATTTGCCTGCAAACTAGCTCCTGTTCCTATACGAGTAATTAGGTATATTTAGGTACTATTACTATTAGATATCATCCTCCATTGGCCCTCGTCGATATGGGCCCATCTTACCAAGGGTGAAGCAAGATGAGGCCTCGTAGTGCTGGTTGGCATCACCCCCGCCGGCGAGCAACTGACTTTGAGCTGACTTCTGCTACCCTAGTAACAAATACCCTCCTCGTGCTCCTTCTCGCGGCATCTCCCAGCTATCACAGAGCAAGCCACCATAACAAGTAGCATCTCTGGAGGTGGCACTGATATCCCTTTTTTTGACTCGGGACTTGGAAGGCCTCCTTGCCCGTTATGATATGTCGTATCTTTATCTTTTTCTAATACGCCCCTTTTTCTTCTCTCCCCTCCGCTTCAGTCCCCAGCGTCCCCAGCTTCTCCACCGCCATCCTGCATCACTTCAGCCCACCGCGCCTGGACCTCGCGCCCGACACGCTCCAGCCGCGCCGCCGCCCGTCGCGCCGCCCGTGCCTCGTCCGCGTTCGGCGCGACTACTATCCCTACGAGCATCGGCGCCCCGTCGTGCGAGTCCTCTACTTCCGCCTCCCCTAGCTGTAACTGCTGTAGCCGCCGCTCCACTGCCGCCGCGCCCGCTCCCGCTTCGTTAACGGGAGTTCGCGCGTCGGGGGAGGAAGTAGAGGAGGGCGTGGCGGAGCGGGCGCCGTTGGTGGTTACGCCGGCGGGAGGAGGGATCATGGGGGTCGAGGTCGAGGTCGTGGTCGAGGAGAGGGTGGTGGGCGCCGCGGTAATGTCATTATTATTATTATTACTATTATTTATAGTAGCGGTAGTAGCGGTAGCAGTACCAGCGGAAGATGGAACGGCTGTTGAAGGGCTGGCGCGCAGGTACGATTGCAGGAGCACAGGGCCGCCGCCCGCGTGCTCGACCATGATGCGCTGCGGACTGCCCAGGCCCAGGCGCGTGGCCGACTCGTGCGCGCTGAGGGTCGTGTGGGTTAGCGAGGTCAGGGCGTCGAGCTGCGGGCGCGATCGCGACGACGTGATGAGCGGTGTTAGCGAGCGGTCGGCTAGGTGCAGGCTTAGGTGCGGGTATTGCGACGGGAGGTTCGCCATTGCTAATTTGTTTCGTTCTCGTTCGCTAGTTCGTTTGTTGCTCGCTTTTTTTGGTCTCTTCCTCCCTTCTGTAGTTTGTGGGATGAGGTGTAAAGGAGAGGTAGAGGTATAGGTATAGGTAGAGAGGTAGGGAGTCGAGAGCAGGTAGTTAGTTAGTTTGGTGGTGGGAAATGCGTGCCTCGGCTTGTTTAACCTCAACTGGAGTGACGTAGAAAATGAGTTGCTAGGTGAAGAAGTTATGCAGCAATTATGCAAATAAACTGTACTTGTACTTAATGGGGCCAAGTACCTAGGTAGGAATAGCCCCTATTCCAACTGCCTGCCTGAGATTCATATCCTTGGACGATTAACTCATATATTTTCTACCATCCTGGGTAAAACTCACCCCAACATCATTGTGATTGGTAATTTCGGCAATGAGGATATCATCCAACTTTAACAGTTGATGTATAAGTTGTACCGTTGGCAACAGTAGGTTACTGCTTGGAATACGCTTCCCACAACACCTAGGTTGAATAAACGGGTGTGCTTCTCCTTACAGAATGCCTATGACACTCTAAGACGACCATAGTAACACCTATAACTTTGCGTCTTTGAGGCGCACTAGAGCTTCCTGTATACCTGACAAGACCATCCTTCCAGTGCTCACATTCCACATCCTCTGATGGACTAGCACCCGACCTTCGTCTCCCCACGACGTTTCACGTTCAACCACCAGCCAGTCGTCCACTCGTACCTGCGGATCGTGGAATGAAACGCTATGATTTAAACTGGTCGCCATCGTGATGTTGCGCATCCGCGGACCTACCGCCCGAGGATTGGCGACCACCGCAATGCCGAAGAGAAACTCGTCGGACAAGTACGCGAGCGCAGCTAGATGAGACGATGGGTTGCTGGTGGAAAAGGGCGGCGAGCGGACAAAGGCTCGAAGGCGGAAGTCTGACGGCTTGTCCGCCACGTCCATGCCGATGAAGCGCCAGTCGAAGGGCATCTCGTCGGAAGTACGATTGAGGACAGGCACTGACTTGTCGATCACGAAGTTATTGAACCGATCCACCTCCTGCGGCGAAATGTCTTCGGGGTTCCTGTCAACTTCTGGTTTGGATGTGTGATACCGAAGTGTGTTGCCAACAGGTGCGGTATTATTCTGGAACGAGATGATGGCGGTATATACGCACGCCTTCCCTTGAAATGCGTGGACTATCCTGGTCGCGTAGGTGCGGCCGTCGGCTGTCTGTTCGACCCGGTATACGACCTTCTCCTGGGTATCGGCTCGCGCCGGTCGTATGAAGGAAGACTGTGAAGAATACGCCAGGAAAGCAGGCCTAACTGTCGCGTTAGCTGCCGACAGTGCTTGGCCTACTAAAAAGCAGCCAGATACGGATCGTACACCGTCTTGACCTATCAATGAACTGGAGAATCGTTAGGAAGAAGCTTGCCATGCAGTTTCGAGGGAGATGGAGTTACTTCTGATTCGTGTAAACATCTTTGCCCAACTCAGAGGCGGACACGACGGCGACGCACGACTCGACGGGAGCCTGAAGCGCCATTTCAGTCAGAGAACTTCGAGTGTGATGCGCTTTAGCGAACGACGAGTACTAGGATGTAACAGTTGGTTTATTAGTATCTTGATTAGTTATGTAGGGACCATCAATACGTACTGCTGGTTGTGAGTTACACGATGACCTCGGTACTTTACCTAGCCCTTCGGACTTCAATCCTTCAGTGTCTCCGGGACATTGTTCCGACGAGATAAATGATTTTGGATTTAGAAGTACTCTTCGTCTTGACAAGGACTATATGGCCGTGGATAACTAGGTTTTTTTTTTCTAGTGACAGGCAACTCTCTCTATATCGTTCAGACGATATGTATAAGCTCCTATAGATCTAGACATCAACAGCTTCATAGTTGCGATCTAAGGCTAAAAATACTGCAGTGGTGAGTGAAGCTATAGTCTCGGCTATAAGGCATTGGTAAAGGAAACAACCAGGAAAAGACAGCTTTGACAAAAGGCCAAGCTGACAGGTTTATATTATACGGAACGGACATATTAGTATGTATATAATAACGTAGAGAAATATTTGCTTTCTTCACTTCTTCGTCAGAACGGGGTTTCAAGGGACATCTATGCGCGGATTGAACCTCCGTTAAATAGATAATTATTCATCGATGTTATTACAATCGGGAAGTAATTTCTCATGAAAATGAGCTCAAGTCATTACTATAGAAGAGTGCTGTTATATTAGCCTTCCTCGAGCTGTTTGTACTTCGAAACTTTATAGATCCAGCTTTGATTCAACTGACTAATGCACTTATCGGGAGCTACATTAAATGCCCCCTGAGATTGCTGGCTGGCTAGGTACATAAGCTAACTTCCAAGGGATGACGCATTAGGTCGGGGAGTAGATCGCTATTGGCCCGCTGCAAACCATCCCTCATCCCCTCGTTGCAACTAGAAAGCTTCAAGGTGGAGCTAACCGTACGTAGCCCTACCGCTAAACGAATCGTGAGCAGATCAAGCTCCATCGTCAAGTGACCCAGTGTGTCCGCAATAAATCACTTTACCGTCCGGTGTCACCGTAACCTTTCCTCGAAAATATCTGTTCCTTTCTTGGAGATACACATCTTACCTCAACCTTACCTCTTGTCAGCAAGACTCTTTCGTCGTCTTTTCTTACCATGTCCCAAGGGTCCTAGGAACACCGTGCGGGACGAAAGAAGAAGGCCGCCATCAGATACGGAGCTACAATGGTAGGCGATAGCAGTACTAGTAGTACTAGCAGTGCTGGTGGAGCTTCGAGGCCACTGCGTCCTGCTAGGGCACCCGCTAGGAGTGTAAGTGGATTCCATTCTGACGACTGACTTGACCTTTTTTTCCTCTTCGTTATTCTTTTCTTCTTCTCTTTCTTCATAAAGGTCCGTAGGCCATGTATAGGTGAAAGGAGTGGTGTCTATATCTGTATGCGACAGTCCGGCACGTCTTTGTTCCCGTGAGGCGGCCAAGTCTTCGTAAATGCTGACGCGATGGTTCGACAACGACAGAAGCTACGCAATGGCACCTGGATCATACCCGGCACGGGTGAACGCACCCGTCGCCAGTTTACCCTACGATACCCCCATCTCGATGGCCCCGGCGATGACGACGGCATACGCCCCCTATCCGAAGGCGACACGGTAAAGGAGAAGGTTCAGAATGCGTTACACAATACTCGGGTGGCAGCACAGAGGCTCTGGGCATGGTCGAATTCACCGAAGGGACGAGGCACCATCAAGTGCTCCATCGCGTACCTACTGGCTAGCATGGGGACCTTCTGGCATCCTGCTGCTAGTTTTCTAGGTCCGATGGACGGCAAGCATATTGTGGCTACCATTTCCGTCTACTTTCACCCAGCGAGGTCGGCCGGTTCCCAAATAGAAGCAGTCGTAATTGCGGTCATTGCTGTGTGCTATGCTATGTTCATCGGCACATTATCTATGGCGACCTCGGTGCTCTTTGGTTCCATGCTAGATATGGTCGAGTTCTCCTACGCTTTGGTCCTCCTTATATTCATTGGAGGTGGCTTAGGGTTTGTCGGATGGGTTAAACAGAAACTGAACAATCCCCTGGTCAGCGTTGGTGCCAGTATAGCATCCATTGGTATCATAACCATCGTGACGAAAGAAAACTCGGTCCACACCGGTGTCTTCACAAACCAAAAGATCATCCAATCACTCAAGATCCTCCTTATGGCCACGACGATATCAACCCTGGTCAACCTCCTGATCTGGCCGGTATCTGCGAGGTTGGCGTTACGCAAGTCTATGCGTAACGCATCAACTTCCCTCGGTGATATGTTGTCTATGATCGCGAGCGCATTCTTAAGCGGTGCCGAGGAGGATCTAAGTTCAAGTACCTTTACGAAAGCCTCGTCCACTTACTCTTCGAACCTGTCGCAAATGAACAAAAATGCGCGGGAATCGAAGTATGAGTACTATTTTCTGGGACAGGAGCAAGTGTACAGGGAGGACAAGGCTGTAGTCAAATCGATGGAGAAGTTGGCACAGTCGATCGGTGGGCTGAGGAGCGCGGCTAACACCCAATTTGAGCTTCTCAAGGAAGTGTCTAACGGACCTCTGACCGCTAACTCAACTGCTTCGCCTACTACGAATGTCTTCTCTCCTATTTTTGGTCGATCTTTGTCGGCTACGCTGAAGAGCGGGAGCAACAGGTTCAATGCTCTTGGCGCTATCGACGAGGCCCCTAATGAGCGTAGCGACCAAGAAGACGAACCAACCCCTTTGCGACAGTCGCCGACCGCCATGCCATCACCGTCCAGTTCGTCGCTGAAGACGCCGTCTGATATATTCGAATTGTTCATTGCCCGTCTCGGGCCGTCGATGAAATCGCTTGTCCACACGATGGCGGAAATGCTAAAAGAACCCCCCTTTGGAAACCCAGGCGAGCCTGTCAAGATTAACGAGCAATTCAAGCAGAGCCTTGGGGATGCCATTAGTCTTTACAATCTAGCGAGGGGAAATGCTCTCGAAGAACTCTACAAGACAATCGAACTAGGCAGGAACCGACCTGAAACCGTTCAAGCCGATTTCGAAGAGGTTGCTGCAGCGTGCGGGCATTTCTCATTCAGTCTGCTTAGTTTCGCAGACGAAATGCAGATATACTTAGATACACTCGACAACCTGAGAGACATCATTGAGCAAAAGAAACGCACCTGGAAATGGCTGATGGTGTGGAGACACATCAAGCTTCCATCGAGAAATAAGAGCGAGGATCCTGAGCAGCTTACTTTGATCAAACCTGTCAAGCGCATGAGACAATCAAAGCTACCCCAGGGCATTCCAGATACTATGAAGAACCGTCGTGGCACTGTCGGATGGGATATAGCACCGCAAGGCGAGGGTTTTTGGGACCACGTTGTGCGAGCCACGTCGAGGAGTCTCTTGAAATTCTTTAGATTCCTCGCTAGAGACGATAGTAAGTAGTACTTTCTACGATCACGCACTGGAAATGATGTTTCCTTTTCTTGCTAACATATCACAGTCCGATTTGGTCTCAAAGTCGGCATCGGTGCCACTCTCTACGCCATGTTCGCCTTTATCCCCCAGACACGACCCATCTACGCGCACTGGAGAGGCGAATGGGGTCTCCTCTCTTTCATGATCGTATGTTCCATGACAGTAGGCGCCTCTAATGCTACAGCCTCGGCTCGTTTCACTGGTACTATTATGGGCGCAGCCTTTGTTTTAATCAACTGGTGGATTTCGGATGGAAATGCTATTGCGCTCGCGATCCTGGGCTGGGCCGTTGCCTTCGGTGCATTCTACATCATGGTCGATCGCGGTAATGCGGCATTTGGTCGCTTCATATTACTAAGTTACAATGTGTCTTCATTATACGCGTACTCGCTCACGCAGCGAGTTGACGACGATGACGATGACGAGGGTGGTGTCAACCCCGTCATCGCTACCATCGCCTTCCACAGAGTTGTTGCCGTGTCGGCGGGTATCGTGTGGGGTCTTATCATCTGCCGT
The DNA here is from genome assembly GCA_022495205.1 of Hypoxylon sp. FL1150. Taxonomy (NCBI): domain Eukaryota; kingdom Fungi; phylum Ascomycota; class Sordariomycetes; order Xylariales; family Hypoxylaceae; genus Hypoxylon; species Hypoxylon sp. FL1150. Next base: position 3,680 of record MU376392.1, on the reverse strand, counting down.
CTCATCTGGCCCATGCCTGCCCGCCAGAAGTTCAAGGAGGGTCTAGCTGTCCTGTATCTGCAGATGGGCCTTATCTGGAAGCGAGGCCCGCTGGCCATCCTCCTCCGCAATGATACAGCCGCCACCAGTTATATGAAGATGGGCGAGCAGGCGGCCATGCAGCGTTACGCCACACAGCTGCAGACGCTTCGCGTGGCCGCGAACAACGAGTATGAGCTCAGCGGGCCGTTCCCGTCCGAGGCGTACGGCCGAATCATGGCGTCGACACAGCGGGCGCTCGACGCGTTCCATGCCATGAGCCTGGTGACGCAGAAGCACGGGCGCCTGAGCGCCGGCGAGAAAGCCCTGCTGTACTACACGGCGGAAGAAAGAGCGCAGTTATGTTCTCGCATCTGTCACGTCTTCCAGGTGCTCGCGTCCAGTGTCATGCTCGAGTACCCGCTCACCGACGCCGTCCCGAGCGTTATGGTCGTACGGGACAAGCTGCTCGGCAAGATCTTCCGCTTCAGGAAAGAGCAGGTAGTCAGGAGCGGCGGCGACGAAGGGGGCTCCGCTGAGGGGGCGGTAGCGGGAGATGGTAACAATAAGACTCCATCTACTCCCACTTCGAACGGGAATACGAGTACGGGAGACAGTACAACAACAACAACAACAACAACAGCGGCAGCGACGACGACAACTAGGAAATTGGGCGACGTCACGGTCGAGGAGCCGGACTACGCGTTACTCTACGCGTACGCCCTGGTTACTGGCCAGCTGGCCAAAGAGCTAAAGGTCGTGGAGAAGGAGGTTGAGAATTTATTTGGACGGCTCGACGAGGACGCGCTGTTGCTGCAATAGCGAGTTGAATTGATCGTATTAGTCCCCCACGAACGAACTGCCGCCACGGCGTGGCCTGGAGATCGTGGGATGGGGTAGAAGGAAGTTGAATATGTATACGTTAAGAAGTATCGAAGCGCGGATTATCCCGGCCGCATACGCGATGGTTTGAGGGTCCTTTCACAGTTGTTTTTCATACACGTTTATCAGAACGGATTCTAGAAAATGGGAAAACGGAAGGGCAAACTGGGATCCCTTCACTCGGGGGGATTGGGAACTGGTTCGATTGATTCGTATATTTATACACCGAAAGCAAGGAGTCCAGGTAGCACGCGAGTCTGTACCTTTTGCATCGATACTCAAATTTGTTGATTCAGTCTACTCCGATCCATTGTTGCTTTGTCACACGTCTGTTTCCTCACCGTCCTCCCCCTAATTATGCTCTACAGCTCGGGATGCGAAAGAATCTCTACAGGGAAGAAAAGAAAGAAAACTGATAGTGAAGCTCCGTTTCGATCGGAGGTCCTCCGGGTTAAGAGCCTGGCGAAGCTTTACTTGGGATTGAGAATAGAAGAATGTCTAAATTTAATGTGATTCTTTGTTATATTTTGCTTCCTTTTTATAAATGCTCATCGTTTCGTTGCTATACCGGCCCTGCTTGCGCCCCTGCCTTTTCCTTGAAGAACAATGTGTCGTGACTCTACAAAAAAAAGCAGAATTCCTAGGATGGTTACGGCCTCGGCTAAGTCCCTCATATATAATTTAATTCAAGGTTGGCATCTTTGTCCCCTTTTCACTGTTTTTCGGCACACCTTCTTCGATACCCAGTGCGCTTTTGGTAGTACAAAATTAGTGTCACTGTATAAGTAGCATACCGTCGCATGAACTTACGAGCCATACCCAACTTCTACTCATCGTAGCCGCTCTTCGCACCAATAACACCCTCGCTCTGCATCCGCCTGCGGCGTCTCCCGACAACCTCTCTCAGCCACTCGCTAAGATTGAAGCCCCAATGACAAGCAACCAGGACACCGGACAGCACGTTGATCGCCTTCATGAAGAAGGACAGTATGCTATCGCGGCGCTCCTCGACCGTCAGCAGGATGGGCTCGATGTCGTACTTGAAGAAGAGGCCTGGGACAAGGCGCTCGTTGACCTCCTTGCTCTGCTCCGTCACGGCGTACTGGTTGGCGAAGATGGTGCGGTCGGCGGCGACGGCGCCGCCGGCCACGCTGTAGACGGTGGGCACCACCGACATGAAGTACTGGAACTTATAGAAGTGCGCGTCCGCCAGGTTGATGGTGCGGTCGAGCGGGTTGACGAGCGACGGGTAGTACGGGCCGAAGGAGAGCTCCGAGATGACGTGCGAGAAGTTGAAGGCTGTGTTGGTAGTGAAAACCGAGATTAGCATGCCGCTTTCTCCGCCCCCTTTCCCCTTTGAAAGATAGAGAGCTTACCGTTGTGGTCCAAATGCGACCCAACCTCGTGGTATCCGTGGCCCCTCGCGGTAATATGGAAATCGCCCTGGACCTTGTTTAGATCCAAGCTACCGTAGATCCGACAGCTGTCAGCCTCGGCGCCCCAGAGCCTGGGCGTCTTGCCCCAGCGGGCCTTCTTCCGGCCCATGGCCACGATGTCGTGCACGTGCTCCTCGCCGAACCCCTCGTCGTGCCATCCGGCGCCGGTGATCGCGCGGCCGTGGCTGTCCTTTCCCAGGCGGTGGACACCCTTCGCGTCGACCCACTGGCCCCAGCTGGTGGCGTCCTCCTTCAGGCGGGAGGCAGCGAGGATGCGGTCGCCGGCGGCGTCCTGGACGTTGACGTGCAGGTCCTTGCACTTCATCTTGACGACGATGTCCAGGTTGATCTGCATGCTGTGGCCGACGCCCTTCTCGACCGCGAACGTGTGCGTCTCCGACCCCTGCCACCACCGCGCCAGCTCCGTCCACAGCAGCACGCACGAGATGACCGACATCACCACCGTCCACTTGCCGCCGCCCGACGTCCGCGTTACGTATTGGGGTTTTGACTTGGCTATATGAAATCAGAGTCGCGGCTACTGGTTAGCTAAGCTTTCTCTTGACTCGGGTTCTCTCGTCTGCTCAAGCAGGATAGGGAGGGTTGTAGGACGGGAGAGATGAGAGGCAGAGCGGGCGCCCTTACGGAAAGCATCGAAAGCCTTGACGAAGCTATGAGGCTCTGGCTCGTCGTCAAAGCGACTCTTCTCGTTATAGCCGTCCATCGTGGGCGGCTTCGGCCGGTCGGTCGACTATGCGCGCTCAAGTCTGTCTCGGGGGTCTCGTGTCTCGTAAAAAAGGGTTCGAAGGCTTGTCGACAACGCACTGCAAGCTCCCGAGATGTCTTGCTACGTAACGTTAGCACGACATCTGGATTCGCTCGAATTGGGATTCAAGGAAACGAATTGGTAAAGTTGAACGTCGTTAACAAGGAAAAATCACGTGTGCGTACTTGGGAGGTAAAAAAAATTAAGGGATCGAGATATCGGATTCAGATGTTAATTAACCTAGACCATTACATAGTAGAGGACAACTTGCAGCTACATAGTAAAGAGATAAGCGGCGCTAGCTATTTGGGTACAAGCTAACAGGCTACAGCTACAAACTATACAACGGACCATTTAACCAAAACCCGCCATACTAACAAAATATAATATATCTAATAAACTAACTATGGTTCTAACATAATATATTTATTATAATTATAAAAAGCTTAATATTTTTAATTTTTATAATTATTATTTTATAATATTTTAATATATTTATTATAATTTTAATATTATTTAAAATTAAATTTAAAATTATAATTTATATAAATAAATAATAATTTAATAATAATATATTA